>JAVJIF010005885.1:0-223322 GCA_038442645.1 Agave tequilana | reverse complement strand
TATCTCATGCATTATCCCCAATGTATGAAAGAAATATGTAGATGCATGAAATGAAATATAAAAGAGGTGCGTATATTATACAAAATATGTACAACATCAAGTTCCTCCCACACCTAGATCTTTTTCGGTCTCATCCCTCTAGCTCTCTTCCCATTATTCTAATGGGTCCTCTTTATAGGGCATATTGGGGAGGCCAATTTTTTTTCATTTTAGCTCTCTTCCTCCCCAGTCTCACCTTCTTTAGGTGTTTCTTCCTCATATTACTGCATTCATTATTCCAAAATTGATCTCCACTACGCTTCTCAGTTAGAACTTCTTCATTATGAATGCCTAGGAATTCTAACTCAGTTCTATATATCTCCTCAAGGTTTAGGTCAGCACTTTCCCCTGGAGATGTGTAATTAACCAAATATCCCTAGTTGGTTCATCCAAACACATGAGTTCTTCTTCGAAGAGGTTTTCAAAGAGAGTGTCAATCGGAGGTTCTTGAATATATTCTCATGCGATATATTATTGGTTGGCTCATCGAAAGTGAAGATATTCAAATCAATTTCCCTTTTTTAAAGGGTCCTCTAACATTAGAATCTCCGACATATGCCTTCTCATCAAGATAATCGCATTCATTCTTAAATAATTCATTAAGAAACAGCGACTCATTCTCTATACCTTTCACTCTCTTCATCACAATTGTTTTCAACAAAGTTACCTCAAATGTTTGGTCTCTTATCTTATGAGATTATTTTTCTAGGTTGAAGACATTTACTTTTCTAGTCATGTCCCCAAAGGTTCATCTCATAGAGTCATTCCTACAATTGATATAGCATTAGCAGTAGCAAGGAATGGTCGCCCTAGGATAACAGGAGTTTGAGCCCTAAGATTGGACACAAGTTGTGTCTCAAGAACTATGAAATCAACTGGGTAGATAAACTCCCCGACCCGGATAAGGACATCATTAATGTTTTCCCTTTGGAACTTTCACAGAACGGCCAGTCAGTTGGATAGTGGCTCGAGTTGGACCAAGATTGCCCAACCTGAGTTTGTTATAACTGAGATAGAAGCAGGTTGATACTTGCTCCAAATCAAGAAGTGCATGACTAATCTCGGCTTGTCCTATAGTGCAGGCAATGGTGGGACAACCCAGATCATGTACTTGACAGGGATCGGACCCGATAGTAGCTTACTAATTAGTGGCTAAGAAAACTTTCTTGGTACATTAATCTTTCTCTTCTTGGTGCACATGTCCTTAAGAAATTTTACATAGGGTGGGACTTGTTGGATGGCATCAAAGAGTGGCACATTTATCTTAACTTGATTAAATATCTCAATGATCTTATCCATGTGTGGATTTTGCTTGTTGTTCTTTAGCCTATTAGGAATTGGTACTATAGGCTTGTACACCTGACTAGTTAACTTCTCTGTTTCAGATTCGTCAGATTTGGAAGGATTGGGACTAGATGAGGTGGATGCTAAAGTGTGATTGTGCTGACTGGGATTGGGTGGTGTTGACACTTAGTTATCAACTTTCTTTCCTGACCTCAATGTATGAACAACATTACATTGATTCAATGATTGATCCTCAACCAAATGAGCTTGTTGTGAATTCCTAGGATTCATAATTGGTTGACTGGGCAAGGTATCCTTTTGCCTCTCATGTTGTGGATTGGCTAAGTGGCTCATTTGACTCTCTAGCCTCTGTATTGTTTGCACGAGGGAATCTTGATTCTTCATGTACCTTTCCATATTTCTCTTAAAGTCAGTCATTCTCCTTTCAAGCTGAGGATTCTAAAAGGAGTGTTGTGGAGCTTGGTTGGAAAAATTTTGTTGATAATTTGAAAAATTGTTGGGAGAATTTTGAGGGTGATTTGGAAAGTTGGGTTGATGATTGGAAGAATTATTGGAATGATGGAAGTGGCTTGCATGGTTTGACCGTGGGTGGTCATTATTTTGTTAGCTCCATGAGAAATTTGGGTGATTTCTCCAGCCAGGATTGTACGTTGGAGCATAAGGATCATTGTTCGGCCTTGAAAAGGCCGCATTCATCGGTTCAGAAAAGTGTTGTTGATTTGAAATACAGGACACTCCTCAAACACATGATTTATGGCCTGACAGTAAGTATAACCCGGAGTTGGAAATTGGTTTGGGCTGACTTGATTGACTAGACTGGGTTCCTTAGTTTCTAAAGCTTCAAGTCTTTTCGATATGTTAGCTAACTTTGCCTCGTTAGCTATGGATGATTGAATTGAATGGAGACCTCCTTTGAAGAGATAGAGTTTGAATTCCTAGAGCTTTCACTAGTTGGTTCCCATTGGATGGTATTTTTAGCTAAATTCTCATATAAATCCCATCCTTCATTCTCATCCTTCTGCAAGAATCCCCTTGGCACATGCTTTCTAAAGGATCTTAGTTGAGTAGTCTAAATCGTCATAAAGAATTTGGCATTGTCGCCATTTCTCTATTCCATGATGAGGACATTGGACAAGGAGGTCTTTGAAGCGTTCAAAGTACCTCCAAAACGGTTCACTAGGTTCTTACTTAAACTGCATGATGTTTTTCCTAACGAGAGCGGTCTTATGAATTGGATAGAATTTCTTCAAGAAGACCTTAATGAAACCATCTCAGGATGTGATAGAGCAGGCCGCTAAGTTATAGAGCTATTTCTTAGCTAAGTCCTTAAGAGCGAAAGAGCATCATCTGCAAGTTGTGAGATTTTCATCATTAAGCATACTTCCTCAAATCTCTTATGAAGAAATAAGCATCTTCGGACTCTAAGCCATGGGACTAAGTGAGTGTGTTGATGAACTGTGGCTTTAACTCAAAGTTGTGTTCACCAACCAATGGAAGTTGGATGCTGGATGAAAGTGAGGTTCTAATGGGATAGAACCTATCCTGCAAAGATGTCGGTTGAGAATAACCGAATCTAGTCTTGGTTCGAACTTGGGTGGTGATGTGTTTCTAGTTAACCTAGATGATTAGGGTCTCTTAACCACACTTGCATACAAAAACACAATCACAAACAAGTTCACCAATAGTCAACAAAAGTAAACAACCAAGCCTCATCTAAGGTAACCTTGACCTAGACAACTTCTAACTGGTTGATTGTCCATAGGAGGTATAATGCAGACTTTTACCATAAGCTAATCAATCAGGTCAGGGCAAGATTATTGGGAGGTATCGCGCAAAAGGGACGGGCCTAATTAAGCCAAACCACCAGCCTTCAGGGTTTCTCCCCTCAATCCTTTTCGTAGACACTAATTTGGCAGGAGTCAAATTCTAACACCTTCCCCCTTAGGATGATCTCCTGGTGAGTTCGAGATGTCTCTAAGGCTAACGTCTATCAGATTTTACTTAGGGTTAGGTTGTCCGTGCTTGGAGAAGTTTGTAGGCTAAGGAAGGGTAATGACTTCTCCACCTTATCTTGATTTGGGTTTTGCCTGTAGAGTTAATTATGCAAAGTGTGCAAAATATAGAAAAGTAGCATTCAAAAGCAAATATCACCCAAGAATGTTTTCTAAACTATATACTATGCATACGTACCTTGTCTCCAGCTATCTTCAACAGTAATTGTAAAGTAAACGTAATTAGACAAATGCCTAGAATGCAAGTCTAAACATTTTTTAAGCAATTAACAATCACTCAAATTACTGTTGGATTAAAACAGGGATTGTGATTAGTCACATATTGCATACATATTGTCACATTTTCATGCTTGTTATCTAAATAAAATATATTAATAAGTCCTACTGTACTTTATAAAATGTAGGCCCATTGCTAAAGGATAGGCCAGAGAAACGAGCCCAAAAGCCCATTTAATTCAGAATAAATTCGAAATAAGGGAATCAGGGCAAATCTTGGCATATCAGAGAGATTGAAACCGGTTGAAATGAATCCTCCCAAATCAAGCGGTTGAAGCCAACAAATCAAAGATCGTTTCGTCAAATCTGGGAGCTGCAACAGTAAATCCAATAAGACAAAAGGAAGCCCAAAGCCACGCCAACAGATTCTCCACTTGGATGTGGCCAATTGGCCACATCTAGGCCGCGGATCCGCGGCCCAAGCTGCGGATCCGCGGCTTGTTTGTGGAGATAAGGGGAGCGTTTGCTTCCCTTATCTCCTCACTCCCTTCCCTCTGAGGTTTTACCTATAAAAGCTAGGGTTTTGTACTGAAAAGTTAGCGAAGACTAGGATTAGAATTTCTGTTTATTCTCTAAAGTTTTAGGCTCTTTGTTAGATAGTGTAAAAGTTGTATTTAATTTGCAATTTGTAGTTTAGTACAAATACTTGTGAGAGAGAGAAATTGAGTGCTTGTAACTTTAAGATTGAAGTGACATCAATACAAGAGTCGAGCTACATTTTCTTCTACTCATTTACGGTATGTTTTACTTTAATTACTTGCATTGTTTCTTGTTTCTCATGAGTAGCTAAATTGGTTTTCTGGGCTAACTATTGTACCTCTCTTTAATTCTTCTTCTTTTCTGATTTTCATGAAAAAGACCCAATGAATCATTTGCATGCCTAACTTAAAGCCTTTCTTCTTGAAAGTGTTCTTGAAGGCACATGAGGATGGGTTTGGATCTTTAAACTCCTACTTCTTTTAAGAACGTTTCTTGAACTGTTTTTATTCCATACTTGCTTCTTCGCGCTTGATGATTTAACATTCGATTCAAAACGGTTTCTTAAAGAAAAGAGTGAACTCTTCCAACCATCTTATATGCTTTACTTCAAACTTTCTAAAGTCAACCTTAAGTTTTGCCGATGATCAAGTTAAGGCATTAAGGATTTCAATAGAAGAATAAATAGTTGAGTAGTGAGATAGTGAGCTCAGATTTTCTTCCTTATTAAAATCAACCAAACAATTTTCAAGCTTTTTAAATCACCTTCTCCAAAGCCTTCTCCAAAGATGCAATTTTTCTTTTAATCATCTCCTTCTTTCCATTCTCTTTTCAATTAAAAAATGAGCACAATTCTTTGTCATTAAACGAAACACTGAAAAGCTTTCATCGCATTCCTCCTCGTGGACACGACCCGTTAGTCACAAGCTACACGGTAAATTTCTTAACTCTTTGATTGTTCTTTGATTTTTACAATCAATTTTTGGCGCCGTTGCTGGGGAGGGAACGGTGTATTTATTTTTTACAAGTTTCGTGTGTTGTTTCAGGGACTTGAAGATTCAGATCTAGCATTCAAGCTTTACAAGAGAAGACTTGCAAATTCTATGCCCCTACTATCGAAAGTAGGAAACAGAATTTCAAGAAATTGCGTTGCAAAAGTTAAAAATTTCATTGGACTACTATAACTCTTTTTTGCAGGACATATTGCTCGCAAAAAATTAAGTTTCTGTATGTTATATTCTTGCTATTTCTGCTATCCACCATCCCTATTTTAATCCAACAGTAATTTGAGTGATTGTTAATTGCTTAAAAAACGTTTAGACTTGCATTCTAGGCATTTGTCTAATTACTGTTGAAGAGAGCTGGAGACAAGGTACGTATGCATAGCATATAGTTTAGAAAACATTCTTGGGTGGTATTTGCTTTTGAATGTTACTTTTCTGTATCTTGCACACTTTGCACAATAAATTCTAAGGGCAAAACCCAATTCAAGATAAGGTGGGAAAGTCATTACCCTCCTTAGCCCACAAACCATCTCCAAGCACGCACAACCTAAGCTTAAGTAAAATTTGATAAACGTTGGCCTTAGGGACATCTCAAACTCACTAGGAGATTATCCTAAGGGGAAAGGTGTTGGAATTTGACTCCTGCCAAATCAGTGTTTAGGAAGGGGATTGAGGGCCGAAAGCCCGAAGGTTGGTGGTTACTTAATTAAGGAACGTCTTTGACGGATAACCTCCCGCCAATCTTGCCCTGACCTGGTTGATTAGCTTGTGGTCAAAGTCTACATTATACCTCCTGTGGACAATCAACCAGTTAGGAGTTGTCTAGGTCAAGATTACCTTAGACTAGGCTTGGTTGTTTTCTCTTCTTGACTATTGGTGAACTTGTTTGTGATTGTGTTTGTGTATGCAAGTGTAGTCAAGAGACCCTAATTCATCTAGGTTAACTAGAAACACATCACCACCCAAGTTCGAAACAAGATCAGATTCGGTTATGGATCAACCGACATCTTTGCAGGATAGGTTCTATCCCATTAGAACATCACTTCCATCCTGCATCCAACTTCCATCGGTTGGTGAACACAACTTTGAGTTTAAGTCACAGTTCATCAATACACTCCCTAAATTTCATGGCTTAGAGTCCGAAGATACTTATTTCTTCATAAGAGAATTTGAAGAAGTATGCTTAATGATGAAAATCCCACACCTTGCAGATGATGCTATTAGGTTGAGATTTATCCTATTTGCTCCTAAGGACTTAGCCAAGAAATGGCTCTACAGCTTAGCGGCCGGCTCTATCACATCTTGGGATGGTTTCATCAAGGTCTTCTTGAAGAAATTCTATCCAATCCACAAGACCGCTCTCGTTAGGAAAAACATCATGCAGTTCAAGTAAGAACCTAGTGAACCGTTTTGGAGGTACTTTGAACGCTTCAAAGACCTCCTTGTCCAATGTCCTCATCATGGAATAGAGAAATGGCGACAATGCCAAATTCTTATGACGGTTTAGACTACTCTACCAAGACCCTCTTAGAAAGCATGTGCCAAGGGGGATTCTTGCAGAAGGATGAGCATGAAGGATGGGATTTATATGAGAATCTAGCTGAAAAGACCATCCAATGGGAACCTTCTAGTGAAAGCTCTAGAAATCCAAACTCTATCTCTTCAAAAGGAGGTCTCCATTCGATTGAATCATCCATAGCTAACGAGGCTAAGTTAGCTAACCTAGCGAGAAGACTAGAAGCTTTAGAAATTAAGGAACCAAGTCCAGTCAATCAAGTCAGCCCGAACCAATTTTCAACTCCGGGTTGTACTTACTGTCAGGCCATGAATCATGTGTTTAAGGAGTGTCCTGTATTTCAAGCTCACCAACACTTTTCTGAACCGATGAATGCGGCCTTTTCAAGGCCGAACAGTGATCCTTACGCTCCAACGTACAATCCTGGCTGGAGAAATCACCCAAATTTCTCATGGAGCCAACAAATAATGACCACCCACGGTCAAATCATGCAAGCCACTTCCATCATTCCAATAATTCTTCCAATCATCAACCCAACTTTTCCAATCACCCTCACAATTCTCCCAACAAATTTTCAAATTATCAACAAAATTTTTCCAACCAAGCTCCACCATCTTCCTTCTAGATCCTCAACTCGAAAGGAGAATGACTGATTTTGAGAGAAACATGGAAAGGTACATGAAGAACCAAGATTCCCTCATGCAAACAATACAAAGGCTAGAGGGTCAAATGAGCCAGTTAGCCAACCCACAACATGAGAGGCAAAGGGTACCTTGCCCAGTCAACCAATTATGAATCCTAGGATTCACAACAAGGTCATTTGGTTGAGGATCAATCACTGAATCAATGTAATGCTGTTCATACATTGAGGTCGGGAAAGAAAGTTGATAACCAAGTGTTAACACACCTAATCCTAGTCAGCACAATCACACTTCAGCATCCACCTCATCTAATCCCACTCCTCCTAAATTTGATGAATCTGAAAAAGATAAATCAACCAGTCATGTGCACCAGCCTATAACACCATTTCCTAATAGGCTAAAAAACAAGCAAAATTCACACATGGATAAGATAATTGAGATCTTTAATCAAGTAAAGATAAATGTGCCACTTCTTGATGCCATCCAACAAGTCCCATCTTATGCTAAGTTTCTTAAGGACATGTGCACCAAGAAGAGAAAGACTAATGTACCTAAAAAGGTCTTCTTAGCCATTAACATTAGTGAGCTACTATCGGGTCCGATCCCTGTTAAGTACAAGGATCCAGGTAGTCCAACCATTCCTGCACAATAGGACAAGCCGAGATTAGTCGTGCACTTCTTGACTTGGGGGCAAGTATCAACTTGCTTCCATTCTCAGTTTATCAACAACTCGGGTTGGGCGATCTTAGTCCAACTCGAGTCACTATCCAACTGGTTGACCGTTCAGTGAAAGTTCCAAAAGAGGAGATTAATGATGTCCTTATCCAGGTTGAGGAGTTTATTTACCCTGTTGATTTTATAGTTCTAGAGACACAATCTGTGTTTAACTCCAATCATAGGGCTCAAACTCCTGTTATCCTAGGGCGACCATTCTTTGCTACTGCCAATGCCATCATCAATATAGGAATGGGTCCATGAGGTTAACTTTTGGGGATATGACTAGAGAAGTCAATGTCTTCAACCTAGAAAAACAACCTCGTAAGATAAGAGATCAAACATTTGAGGTAAACTTTGTTGAAAATAATTGTGATGAAGAGAGTGAAGATATAGAAGATGAGTCGCTATTTCTTAATGAATTATTTAAGAATGAATGTGATTATCTTGATGAGAAGGCATATGTTGGAGATCCTAATATTAAAGTACCCTTTAAAAAGGGAAAATTTGATTTGAATGTCTTCACTTTCGATGAGCCAACCAATAATGTATCACATGAGAATATAGTTCAAAAACTTCCGATTGACATACTCTTTGAAAACCTCTTCGAAGAAGAACTCATGTGTTTGGATGAACCAATTAGGGATCTTTTGGTTAATTACACATCTCTAGGGGAAAGTGTTGACCTAAGCATTGAGGAGATATATGGAACTGAGTTAGAATTCCTAGGCATTCATAATGAGGAAGTTCCAACTGAGAAGTATGGTGGTGATCAATTTTTGAATAATGAATGTAGAAATGTGAGGAAGGAAAACCTAAAGAAGTTGAGACTGGGGGGAAGAGAGCTAAAATGACAGAAAAATTGGCCTCCCCACTATGCCCTATAAAGAGGACCCATTGAATGACGGAAAGAGAGCTAGAGGGATAAGACCGAAAAAGATCTAGGTGTGAGTGAAACTTGATGTGTACATATTTTTGTATAATATATGCACCTCTTTTACATTTCATTTCATGCATGTATACATTTCTTTCATACATTGGGGACAATGCATGAGATAAGTATGGGGGAGGGTTCTAACATGACTAATATAACTTCAACTCAAAAAAGATTTTTTTTTATATATATATATATAAAAAGCCTTTTTGAAAGGTAAGAACAATATTTTGATATATTTTTGTAAGAAGTTAAGTCAATTTTAAGGAATAGGAAAATCATAATTAGGATTTCTTACACTTGGTCAAAATAAGATGACTTGTTTGATTTTTAGGGTTAGGAAGAAAATTTGTGAAAGTAATTTAGTCTTGATCTTTACCTTGATGAAATATGCACACTTCATACACTCACACACTTAGGGTTTAAAAACAAAGACTCTTATGCCTTATAAAAAAAGAAAAAACTATATGAAAAAAATAATAAATAAACAAATCTAATTATTGATTAGCTAGGTGCTTTGGCCTAGCAAGCCTTGGTATTTATGCAAAAGATAATTAGATAAGTTCGAATATATATATAAATCCTCTGATTAAGCTGGGTATTTGTGCCTCATGAAGCATAAGTATTCACGCCTAAAAGGAGTATATTTTATAAATAAAAACCTTGGTTTCGTGGTCTTGTCTGCTCGAATGTTTAAGTCCTTAGGGGTGTTTTTCTCACCTAGTGCCCTAAAACTGTCCGTTTGGGTGTCACCGACTAAAGGCTCGTTACATGGGCAGTTTAGAAAGCCTAATGAAATTGAGGAATAAATTCCACCAAAAATAAATATAAATAAGGCATAGGAGTTAATGTTAAAGAACCCTTAGTCAAACTTCACAGTCACGATGGTGCATATGACTCAGGGTAAAGTAATAGACTGGATGAGAAAGATAATTTGACTCCTTATTTTGATTGATGACATGTTTTTGGAATGGAGACTAAGTTTAGGAATGAAAATTTTGATATTCCTATAACTTATAGATTACTTAAACTCTCACAAATATACTTCAAATATTTTCTTTTTTCAAAATGCTTTTCGAAAATATAAACTTTTTTCTCTTTCTTTATGGATTTTGTGGGTGCAATCCACTGAAAACCCTCACGAGACGAAACTCGTCCTCTAGGAGTAACCTAGAGGTTTAATGGCTTGTTGTACATGCTCAGTGCAATCGAGTGACCTGCGAAAGTGGTCTAATAATTGATTAAGATTAGTTTTGATATTTTGCTCGAGGGCGAGTAAAAGATAAGTGTGGGAGTGTGATCGGTCACATATATTGCATACATATTGTCACATTTCCATGCTTGTTATCTAAATAAAACATATTAATAAGTCCTATTGTTCTTTATAAAATGCAGGCCCATTGCTAAAGGATAGGCCAGAGAAACGAACCCAAAAGCCCATTTAATTCAGAATAAATTCGAAATCAGGGAATCAGGGCAAATCTTGGCATATCAGAGAGGTTGAAAACTGGTTGAAATGAATCCTCCCAAATCAAGCGGTTGAAGCCAACAATCAAAGATCATTTCGTCAAATCTGGGAGCTGCAACAGTAAATCCAACAAGACAAAAGGAAGCCCAAAGCCACGCCAACGGATTCTCCACCTGGATGTGGCCAATTGGCCACATCCAAGCCGCGGATCCACAGCACAAGCCGCGGATCCGCGGCTTGTTAGTGGAGATAAGGGGAGCGTTTGCTCCCCTTATCTCCTCACTCCCTTCCCTCTAAGGTTTTGCCTATAAAAGCTAGGGTTTTGTACTGAAAATTTAGCGAAGACTAGGATTAGAATTTTTGTATATTCTTTAAGGATTTAGGCTCTTTGTTAGATAGTGTAAAAGTTATATTTTATTTTGCAATTTATAGTTCAGTACAAATACTTGTGAGAGAGAGGAATTGAGTGCTTGTAACTTGAAGATTGAAGTGACATCAATACAAGAGTCGAGCTACATTTTCTTCTACTTATTTACGATATGTTTTACTTTAACTACTTGCATTGTTTCTTGTTTCTCATGAGTAGCTAAATCGGTTTTCTGGGTTCATTATTGTACCTCTCTCCAATTCTTCTTCTTTTCTGATTTTCATGAAAAAGACCCAATGAATCATTTGCATGCCTAACTTAAAGCCTTTCTTCTTGAAAGTGTTCTTGAAGGCACATAAGGATAGGTTTGGATCTTTAAACTCCTACTTCTTTTAAGAATGTTTCTTGAACTGTTTTTATTCCATACTTGCTTCTTCGCGCTTGATGATTTAACATTCGATTCAAAACGATTTCTTAAAGAAAAGAGTGAACTCTTCCAACCATCTTATATGCTTTACTTCAAACTTTCTAAAGTCAACCTTAAGTTTTGTCGATGATCAAGTTGAGGCACTAAGGATTTCAATAGAAGAATAAACGTTGAGTAGTGAGATGTGCGTAGATTTTCTTCCTTATTAAAATCAACCAAACAATTTTTAAGCTTTTTAAATCACCTTCTCCAAAGCCTTCTCCAAAGTTGCAATATCTCTTTTAATCATCTCCTTCTTTCCATTCTCTTTTCAATTAAAAAACGAGCACAATTTTTTGTCATTAAACGAAACACCGAAAAGCTTTCATCGCATTCCTCCTCGTGGACACGACCCGTTAGCCACAAGCTACACGGTAAATTTCTTAACTCTTTGATTGTTCTTTAATTTTTACAATCAGATTGTGAATAGCAGATATAGCAAGAATAACATTAAAAAAACTTAATTTTTGCAAGCAATATGTCCTGCAAAAAAGAGTTTTTAGTAGTCCAACAAAATTTTCAACTTTTGCAACGCAATTTCTTGAAATTCTGTTTCCTACTTTCGAGAGTAGGGACACAGAATAGCAAGTCTTCTCCTGTAAATCTGAATGCTAAATCTGAATGTTGACGTCCCTGAAACAAGACACCAAACTTTTTAAAAAATAAATACACCGTTCCCTCCCCGGCAATGGCGCCAAAATTTGATTGAAAAATGAAAGAGCAAGGATTTACCGTGTAGCTTTAGGCTAACGGGTCATGTCCATGAGGAGGAATGCGATGAAAGCTTTTTGGTGTTTTGTTTAGAAAGCTAAGAATGGTGCTCATTTTTTAGTTGAAAAAGAGAATGGAGAGAAAAGAAATGATTAAAAGAAAATTTGTAATTTGGAGAAGGCTTTGGAAAAGGTGATTTAAAAAGCTTTAAAAAGTGATTTGTTGTTTTTAATGAAGAAGAAAAATCTAGGCTCACTATCTCACTACTTAATGATGTGTTCTTCTATTGAAATCCTTAGTGCCTCAACTTGATCATAGGCAAAAACTTAAGATTGATTTTAGAAAGTTTTAAGCAAAGCACATAAGATGGTTGGAAAAGTTAATTCTTTTCTTTAAGAAATCGTCTTGAATTGAATATCAAATCATCAAGAAGTTTAAGCATGAGATAAAAACAATTTCAAGAGACATTTTTAAAAGAGGTAGAAGTTTAAAAATCTTAACCCATCCTCATGTGCCTTCAAGAACACTTTCAAAGAAGAAAGGCTTTAGTTTAGGCATTCAAATGATTCATTGGGTCTTTTTCATGAAAACCATTCAAAAAGAAGAGGGATCGAAGAGAGAGACGATAGTGAGCCCAGAAAACAAGTTTAGCTACTCATGAATAATACAAAACTAGACATGAAATTAACACAAGACATACCCGTGAATTGGAGTGGAAGAAGAGAAAGCTTGATCCTTTTTTGATGTCACTTCAATCTTCAGATTACAATCACTCAATTCCTCTCTCTCACTGATATTTGGACTAAACTACAAATTAAAGAACAGAGATACAACTTCTCTACACTATCTAACAAAGAGCCTAAACCTTAAAATGAGAAAGAAATTTAATCCTCGTCCTCGCTAATTTTTCAGTACAAAATCCTGCTTTTATAGGCAAAAACCCAGAAGGAAAGGAGTGAGTAGGGGAGCAAACGCTCCCCTTATCTCCACCAACAAGTCGCGGATCCGCGGCCAGGTTGGCCACATCCAGGTGGAGTGACGGTTAGCGTGGATTTGGGTTCCCTTTTATCTTGCTGGATTCACTGTTGCAGCTCCAGATTTGACGAAACGATCTTTGATTTGATGGCTTCAACCGCTTGATTTGAGAAGATTCATTTCAATCAGTTTTTCAACCTCTTTGATTTGCTAAGATTTGTCCTGATTCCCTGATTTTGAATTTATTCTGAATTAAATGGGCTTTTGGGCTCGTTTCTCTGGCCTATCCTTTAGCAATGGGCTTGCATTTTATAAAGAAAAATAGGACTTATTAATATGATTTATTTAGATAATAAGCATGGTAATGTGACAATATGTATGCAATATATGTGACCGATCAAAATGTCTGAGTTTTTGCCGTGTAAAGGTAAGTTATAGGAAGAACTTTCACTCGATTTCCACGTGAATAGTTCCTATGCATAAGGGATATGCTTGCCTATGATCCATCGTGAGGCTATATCTTCAAGAAGTTAGAGATTAGTGGGAGCAATTAGTAGAAAGTTAGCCATGCGCTTTTACCATGTAGAAAAATCACTTTTACAACCACCAAATCATTTTAAAATAATTTCTGAAACCAACTTGTTTTCATTTTCCAATTCTTTATTTTGAAACAAAGAACTTTCTCTTTTCTTGAACAAAGAAGCCGCATCAAGCTTCCATCGCTCTCCCTCCTTATGGATACGACTCGTATAGCCACTTCGCTACTACAGAAGAATCACAAAAACAGTAACTTCGATCCATACTTCCTTCACTTATTTTTGTGCTTGCTTTTTGCCGATCAAATTTTGGCACCGTTGTCGGGGAGGGAACGGCTTTATTGTTCAATACTAAAAATTGTTCTTTGTTTTTGTGTGTAGGAGAAGTAACAAGGAGCTCATGATCACGGGAAGCGAAAGAAGTGGCCAAGGACGTTGCGCGAGGATTCATTTGCCCTCGGAAAAAATCGTGTAAAAGCGAGTTTTTCTGATTGTACTAACAAACTCGTTTGCAGGGTTGCCGAAAGCCGCTAAAAATTGCTTTCTAAAATTTTTAGTTCCATTGAATGATTCACCCTATACATGTGTAATAAACTCAACAGAAATTCACTTATTGCTTAATTGAAATTTGGATTAGACTTTTACGTTTAAGGCACGTGTCTATTTCAATTCATTTCAATTTCTGTTGAAGAGTGCTGGAGAAAAGGTACGTGTGCATTCATATAGAATAGGACCAACATTTTGGAGTGATTTACCGCTTTGAGTGTTACCTTGTTGTGAATAAACTGTAAGGGCAAAACCCAAATAAACAAGATAAGGTGGGGATTTCATCACCCTTAGCCCAAAAATCATCTCCAAGTGCACTCACACTTTCCCAAGCCCTAACTAAAAATCAATAGACGTTGGCCCTAGGGACATCTCGGACTCACTAAGAGATTAGCCGAGGTTGGAAATTACAAGAACTATACTCCTGCAAAATCGGTGTCTAAGGAAAGTGGATTGAGAGGCAAAGCCTCAAAAGCTCCGTGGTTTGGCGTAATTAGGCTCGTGGGTCATGCCCGGATATCTTCCCTCGAGCTTTGCCCTTTCCTGGTCGATTAGTTTGTAATCGAGTTCCTGCAACAACCTTCCCTGGAGAATCAACTAGTTGGAGTCGTCTAGGTCCAGGTACCTTAGATTAAGGCTTGTGGTTGTTTTTCTTTCTTTTGTTTGTTTATTTTATCTTTTCGTTTGTTTGTTGTTTTTACGTTGTTTGTGGTGTGCTGCATGCAAGAGTGGGTGAGAGATCCTGTATCTTCCAGATTAACCAGAAACACTTCCTTACCCTTGCATCCAGAACCTGTGTGGCGTCACTTCAGGACAGATTTTACCCGATCAGAACTTCATTACCTTCTTGTATAAAACTGCCTGAGGCAAATGGAAATTATTTTGAATTAAAGCCTCAATTCATCAACACTCTGCCAAAGTTTCATGATTAAGAATCAGAGGACGCATACTTCTTTGTTAGGGAATTTGAAGAAGTGTGCCTCATGATGCGTATACCCCAGCTAGGAGATGATGCCGTTAGGTTACGTTTTATCCCTTTTACCCTAAAGGACCTAACGAAGAAATGGTTGTACAGTTTGGCGGTAGATTCAGTCACGATGTGGGATGATTTCGTCAAGACCTTCTTGAAGAAATTCTACCCAATTCACAAAACTGCCCTCATTAGAAAGAACATCATGCAGTTCAGACAAGAACCGAGCGAACCATTTTGGAGATACTTTGAGCGATTCAATGATTTCCTAGCTCAGTGCCCTCATCAAGGTGTGGAGAAATAGCGTCAGTGCCAGATTCTCTACGATGGTTTAGATTATCAGACGAAAGCCCTTTTAGAAACCATGTGTCAGGGAGGGTTCTTGCAGAAGGATGAGAATCAGGGTTGGGAATTATTTGAGGATTTAGCTGAGAAAACCCTGCAATGGGAGCTAGCCTCGGAAAAACCTAAGAATTCACAATCTATAGCTTCAAGAGAAGGGCTCCTATCTCTAGAATCATCCATAGCTGTCGAGGCTAAGATTGCAACCCTAATGAGGAGAATAGAGGCTCTAGAGACAAACGAGCCAGCCAATGTCAACCAAATCAACCCACCACCAATTCACAATCCGGGTTGTTCATACTGCTAGGCACCAAACCATGTCTTTGAAGAGTGCCCTGTTTTTCATGCCCAGCAAGTGCACTAGAACACCTGAACGCGGCTTACTCACGGCCGCCTCACAATCCCTACTCACAAACATACAATCCAGGTTGGAGGAATCACCCAAATTTCTTCTGGACCCAAAACAATCCTCCTAGGCCTAGTTTCTCCAACAACTTTCACCATCCCAGTCCTCCACAAAATTTCCCCAGTCAAGCTCCATCTTCCTCCTCTCAAAGTTCACAAATGGAAAAGAAATTCAGCAAATTAGAGGAGAGCATGAAGCTTTCATGAAGTCCCAAGCCGCTTTTATGCAAAACCAGGGACAAACGCTGAACAACCATTCACAGGCGATATCGAGATTGAAAATGCAGATGAGCCAATTAGCTAGCTGCCTAAGTGAAAGACCAAAGGGTACTTTACCTAGTCAGCCGCTATTTAACCCAAAACCTCCAATCAAGTATATGAAATTCAGGATCCATCGATCAACCAGTACAATGCTGTTCACACACTTCGATCTGAAAAGAAGGTAGACAACAAGATCTACCAACAGAAAAGTCCAATCCATCCTGATCCTACTCTAGCCTCCACCTCTGCTAGTTCCTCCTAAACTGCTTCTCAAACATCTGACAAGGACAAAGCTGCTGAACAAGTTCATAAGCCTGTAGCACCCTTTCCCAATAAGCTTAGGAACAACAATAAGAATATGCACATGGAGAAGATGCTAGAGATGTTCAACCAGGTCAAACTGAATGTGCCTCTTCTTGACGCTATCCAACAAGTCCCAGCCTATGCCAAATTTCTTAAGGATATGTGTACAAAGAAGAGAAAGACCAATGTGCCCAAGGAAGTGTTCTTAGCAACTAATATAAGCAAAATTCTGTCTGGTCCCATTCCAGTGAAATACAAGGATCCCAGATGTCCCACAATCTCCTGCACCATAGGACAGACCGAAATTAGTAGGGCACTTCTTGACCTGGGAGCAAGTATCAACTTGCTACCTCTCTCAGTATACCAACAACTTGGGTTAGGCGAGTTGAGCCCAACCCGAGTCACCATTCAGTTAGCTAACCGATCTGTGAAAATCCCCAAGGGGGAAATCATAGACGTCCTTATCCCGGTCAGGGATTTCATCTACCCCGTTGACTTCATTGTGCTTGAGACCCAACCTGTGTCAAATCCACGGTCTCAAACTCCAGTCATCTTAGGACACCCTTTCCTTACTACAGCCAATGCCATAATCAACTGTAGGAACGAGTCCATGCGATTGACCTTTGGAGATATGACGAAGGAAGTCAATGTCTTCAATCTTGAAAGACAACCTAGGGATGTCAATGATCAGACTTTTGAGGTCAATTCCATTGAAAATCTGACCATTGAGCATGAGGAAAGTATGGAGATAGAAACGGAGGCAGAGTTTGATCTGGAGGCTGAGGATTTTAATCTAGACCAGATCGTAGATTCAGCAGTTAATTGGGCGTCAAGTGTACCTCATCATAGGATTGAAAGCCCGGAGATTGCATCCAATGAAGCAACACCTTCCCTAGAGCTAAAAGCCCTACCTGAAAACCTGAAGTACGCCTACCTGGGTAGAAAGAACACCTTGCCAGTCATCATAGCATCCTACCTGACTGAGCAACAAGAGGATAGCTTAATGTCTATTCTGAAAAGACATAGGGAAGCTATTGGATGGACGATGAAGGATATCAAAGGGATAAGTCCAGCCATAGTGCAACATAGAATCCATTTGATCAATGAAGCAACCCCCAGGAGGGACCCACAATGCAGGCTTAACCCACTCATGCAAGAGGCAGTTAAAACGGAAATTTTAAAACTATTAGATAATGGGATCATTTATCCCATTTCTGATAGCCAATGGGTTAGCCCCGTTCATGCGGTCCCAAAGAAAGCTGGCGTTACGGTAGTTGAAAATGAGCAAAAAGAGATGGCGCAGACAAGACTGCCTACTAAGGTTCGTGTCTGTATCGATTATAGAAAGCTGAATGCAGCCACCCGTAAAGACCACTTCCCGCTACCCTTCATCGACCAAATGCTGGAACGGTTGGCTGGACATGAGTACTACTGCTTCCTAGATGGGTACTCGGGATACAACCAAATTCCTATTGCTGCAGAAGACCAGGAAAGGACCACGTTCACCTGCCCGTTCGGAACCTTTGCTTATCGACGCATGCCTTTTGGATTGTGCAATGCTCCCGCAACGTTCCAATGTGCATGCTTAGTTTGTTCTCTGACATGGTGGAACGTTTCCTTGAGATTTTCATGGATGACTTCTCCATCAACGGAGATTCATTTGATCAACGTCTTCATCACCTAGAGTTAGTTCTGCAGAGATACAAGGAGAAGAATTTAACTCTAAACTGGGAGAAATGCCACTTCATGGTGAGACAGGAGATTGTCTTAGGCCATGAGATTTTTAAGAGAGGCATTGAAGTGGACAAAGCTAAAGTAGAAGTGATTGCTAAGCTTCCTCCACCCAAAAGCATCAAGGATATTAGATCCTTTCTTGGGCATGCTGGGTTCTACCGACGGTTGTTCAGAAGAGAGTTTTAATCGTACTGAGAGAGGGTTTAGAGTAAACCTTTGATGGTCGTGTATTGATGTTCAAAAACTCCAAATATATTTGTAGGTTTATTATACTCCTTCTGAATCACCGTTCGTAGCACAAGCTATGACGGTTCGATTCCACAGGGAGAGTTAGCAACAGAACCATTCAAGGTTTTTTTTATATTGAGATTTTTCAAGAAGAAAAACGAAGGTTCTTCTCTATTTTGAAAAATAAAATAACGTGGAAAGTGAATAAAAAAATCTTTGTGGGTTTTGTAGAAGAAAAAGGAAAAGGATGGAAAAAAAAATGAAATGAAAGTGGAGATATTTTGAAAAGAGAAAGTTTTAAGAAAAGGAATTTTCAAAGTACGATAGGAAGAGAAACCATGACTAACTAACACTCTAATTTACTAACTTACAAATCTCATAGGGTGATGTATACCTCATATTGATTCATCGACAAAGATATGTCTTGCTTGTTAAGTCAACGTATTGTCCCATATAGAGGATGTGTTCTCTTCTAGGCTTGACTAGTTGCCTCATTGATTCATCTGCTCCGAGATAGATTTTCAGTAATGGAACAAGGATAGTCACTCTAAGATATGCTAAGAAAAATGCAAGATTCATTAGTCCATCAAAGTTATACTTGAGCTAGCATGAAATAAGAAACTTGGACTATTAGTCATTAGCATAGTTAAGTGCTCAATCTTCATGTTCCATCAAGGCACTTGTTCTAAAGACAAGGCTCTAAGTGAGGCTCACATGAATCATGTGGAATGGGAACAAGCATTTGCTAAGAATTAAAAGTAACTCATCTTCATTGGGAAATAAGAGAGACTTGAAAATTTGCAAGACTAATAATAAAGCATCCAATGATTCATATGAGTTAGCAATCACCGAAGAGTTAGTAGTTAGCAAAATTAGAAGTTAGTTAGTCATAATAGGAAGTTAGCTAGACATGAAAGTAAAGAGCAAGCACAAATTCATTGTAGAAAATAAAGACAAGATGGTAAAAGCTTGAAGAAGACAATGCACTAGAATAAGAAGAGATTGAAAGAATGAAAGATTTATCCTTGCATTGAGTTGTTACCTGCTCTAATTACAAGGATTTCTCACCATCACTCTCTCTCTTTTCTTGATTCTAGACGGAGAAAGAAAATTACAATAGAAACTAAAGAAAACCTAGAAAAAATCCCAACAATTTCCCTAAAATACAATGCTCTACCCTCTCTCTCATTACAGAGGCCTAGGGGTCTATTTATAGGCTCCAGGAGATGAGGCC
Organism: Agave tequilana; assembly: GCA_038442645.1. Taxonomy (NCBI): domain Eukaryota; kingdom Viridiplantae; phylum Streptophyta; class Magnoliopsida; order Asparagales; family Asparagaceae; genus Agave; species Agave tequilana. Next base: position 203,858 of record JAVJIF010005885.1, on the reverse strand, counting down.
CTCCAATCTCAACCATTGGATTAAACGCTGGATCAACGGCTAAAGGATTGCCGCAGATCCACGGCCAGAGCCGCGTTTCCGCGGCAGAATCTTGCCGTCGCGCCAGCGAATTTTTCTGACATTCTGTTATCACCCATATGCCTCGCTGGATCTTCTAGAATTTGGGGAATATGCTTGGATCAATCCAGAACTGGGCTTCTTTCTTGTGGGCTTCTTAATTAATCCTTTAATCATTATCATTGGGCCTTCTTCTCCATTAATGTTGGACCTGAAAAAAGAGAGAAAAAGCAATAAAAATCTCATATTTCTTCATATAAAGCATAGTATGGTAGTGAAAAATGATGCATTAATGAATCTAATCACACCCCCATACCTAGCTTTTGCTCGTCCCCAACAAAATGAACAAAGAAAAAGAAATCCTAACTAAATTATTAGACCACTTTCGTAGGTGACACGATTGCACTGAGCTCGTGCAACAAGCCGTTAAACCTCTAGGTTACCCTAGAGGAGGAGTGTTGTCTCCTGAGGGTTTTCAGCGGATTGCACCCACAAAATCCCAAGAAAGAAAATGTTAGTGAAAAAGAAAAAGAAATTTATGATCCATTTTTTTCTCAAGAATTTCAGTGATCTATCTGTTTTCGGTTACTCTAAACTTTTTCCTTCTTTTTATAAGTTTTCATTAAAAGTCTTATTTTCAACTTAGGTTAAGTTTTCAGGAACAGAGAGAAAATTGGATTTTGTATCAAGCCTATCATATATACATCTATATGTATGAGGAATTTTTCTTAGACTTGAGTTCTTTTATTTACTAGTATATATATATATATTTTATTTTATTTTATTTTATTTTTTAAATAAATATAGTTACATTTACTTAGCTTCATTAGGTTTTCTAATTTACCCATGTAGCGAGCCTTTTACCGATGACTCCCAAACTAGCTGGTCTTAGGGCACCAGATGAAGATACATCCCTAAGGTCTAAGGACTCGAATGCTAAGGACTTAACCACCTTTAGGCGTGACTGGCCATGCTTCTTAAGGCACAACTAACCAGCTTAGTTGGTGATTAAGTTTTTATTTTATTTTATTATTTTTTTATTATATATATATGTGTGTGTGTGTGTGTGTAAATAGAATTACTAAGTCTTTGATTAATCCCTCAATATGTAAATGCATATAATGTTTAGGAAAGAATCAAAATCTAGCTATCTTTTCTATTCTTTTACTTCTTTAACCTAAAGATCCGACAAAACTTTTTTTTTCAACTTATATTAAGAAATCTTAGTTTAGAATATCCGTAATTCCTAAGCTCAAGTTTAATTCTTTTAAAAAAATGGATCAAAATATATATACATTTTTTCTTTTTTTTTCTTCGAAAGATTATCCTAAAAAGAAAATCTAGAGAAAAATCCTATGTTAGTATCTACCCCCCCCATACCTATCTCATGCATTGTCCCCAATGTATGCAAGAAAATGTATGCATGAAATAGGTAAAGAAAAGGTGTCACCCTCTTCGTCGGCTTGGACCAGCGGTGGTGCTAGGTCCATCTAACTGCGAACGCCACAGACTTTCCTCAATGCGGTCTAAACGAGTGGTCTGCTCCTCAACCTATTTGCGCAGTCTAATTTGTCCCCGAAATATCTTCTTCATGCCTCGCCAAATGGTAGTCATGAAGGCACGTGAATCAGTGGGGGGTTCCTGTTGCCAAAAGGCCGGCTCATCCTCCTCCTCTAAAAGTTCCTCTGAAGAAGACTCAACTGGGGCATCTTCGGACTGGACGCTAGGAGTCCAGATCGCATGAAGACAACTGTTGTAAGCACTAATGGCCCTTTCTAGTGCAATGAATACCCTATCATATGAGTCAAAAACTGCATCTGGTAGGAAAGTCCTACACAGACGAGTGATCAGAACTGGGTGTGAGTATTTTGCACCTCGTGTTCGTGAGGAGTTTGTGATGAGACTATGGAAGATTGTCTTATTAATACAGATAGTGTGCTGCCGAGTCATGAGGTCGTGTATGATCTGTAGCACCGGCCTGTTAAAGGAGGTCGTGTGGTCAAGCCCTAAAATGTTGCGTTGAATCCAGTGACTAACGTAATGTACATTTCTAAATGTAGTACTGGCTTTGAGCCCCCTATCTTGTTCTGTACAGTGAATCCCCATGACAGTCATATAATCGATTAAAGGAAGGGTATCACAGTGATGTGGGTTGCAAGGGACACGTGTGAATTCCTCTAGCAGAGGAAGCGTGATAACAATGTCTCCCGTAGGCATGTGCACCATGATTTGGTATGTGTCAAAGTTTACAGAGGCGTGATCTATGGAAGTGTAGAAAATTTTGATGAGCTCAGGACAGTAATAAGCCTCGTAATCTGAATTATCATATATCAATGCATACCAATCCCACGCACGAATACGATCTAAAAATATATGCGCATAACCGTTAACATCGCTAAGAATTCTAGCAAAATCTTTTTCAGCGAAAATTGACGGTGCCATGAGGAATAATATGAAGCAATGAGAAGATATACACAAACCTCCCCCGGACTACGTGGGGGGAAAAACTCAAAGTAGATTGCAAAGAGCAATCAGCTGTGGCAGCAGATAAACAGGTGGTAGATCTGGAGATTTCAGAAGGCCGCGACAGCAAAGAAATTTGGCGGCGCTCTGGGTGCGTCCAGATTGTCGCGGATGCGCGGCTGTGGCCGAGGAAACGTGGCGGTTTTGAGGAAGAGGGTCAGAAAATTTTGAGGGGCGGCGCTGGCATTGCTCGTTTCAGATCTGGGGTTAAAACTAGGGTAAGGAAAAGGAGACGGGATGGAGGGTATTTATAAAGAGCTGAGTAAGATAAAATCCCCAAATTACCCTAGTTGAGATTAGGAATTTACAACCCTAGGGAAATTTAAAGGAGTTTTTGAAGAGAGATAAATCATAGGTGTTATTTAGCACCTAAGTCCATTTATTTTTATTTATTATTTATTATTTTATTATTATTATATATATATTTTTTGTATTTTATATTTTTTATTTATTTATTTTATTTATTTACAGGAGAGGTCCCAAAATGATATACAGAGACACAGGGAAAAGTGACAAATGACGTGGTCACATGTAGACTGGGTCACAAAGACCCAGTTCAAGAACATCGTGTGAGTCAGACTCTGTGGTAAAAAATGGCTTTAGGCGTTGACCATTGAGTGTAAAAGTGTTGCCATTTTTAGGATCAAAAATTTCAATGGCACCATGAGGGAAGACATTTTGGATGATGTATGGACCTGACCACCTGGTTTTTAGTTTACCAGGGAAAAGGTGAAGTCTAGAGTTATATAACAAAACTTTTTGTCCTGAGACAAAAATCTTCCTATGAATTGATTTATCGTGGAAAAGCTTAGTTCTGTGTTTAGATATTCGAGCATTATCATATGCATCATTTCTCAGTTCTTCTAACTCGGATATCTGTAACTTTCTCAAAACACTGACTTTATCTAAGTCCAAATTCAGCTGTTTCAATGCCCACATAGCAGGTCTCTAACTCCACAGGCAAATGGAAAGGTTTTCCAAATACAACTCGATATGGAGACATACCGAGGACAGTTTTGTAGGCAGTCCTATATGCTAATAGGGCATCAATGAGTTTGATGGACCAGTCCCTTACGATTTTGTCCAACAATTTTCTCCAATATTAGTTTAATTTGTCTGTTGGTGACTTCCACTTGCCCGTTCGTCTGAGGATGATAGGCCGTGGATAATTTGTAAGAGATAGAATATTTCCGCATTAGGGCTTCAAAAGCCCGGTTGCAGAAATGACTCCCATTATCAATAATTATCGCACGGGGGGCTCCGAAGCTGAAATGATGTTTTCACGTAAAAACTTGATGACAACTTGGTTGTCATTCGTCCTAGTTGGAATAGCTTCAGCCCACTTAGAAACGTAGTCTACGGCCACCAAAATATATTGGTTGCCATAAGACAGAGGGAAGGGTCCCATGAAATCAATGCCCTACAAATAAAAAATTTCTACTTCCAGGATAGGTGTAAGGGGCATCATGTCTCTACGTGTGATTCGACCCGTCATTTGACATCTGGCACAGAGTTTGCAGAAAGTATAAGCGTCTTTAAAGAGAGTGGGCCAGTAGAATCCACTCTGGAGGTCTTTTTTAGCAGTCTTTCGTGGACCAAAATGTCCACCGCAAGCTAACTTGTGACAGAAGGTCAAAACACTATGATGTTCATCCTCAGGAAGACACCTTCTAATTATCTGATCAGGACAATATTTGAATAAATATGGTTCATCCCAAAAGAAAAACCATATTTGACTCATAAAGCGGTGTTTATCCTGACCTAACCAATCAGAAGGTGTTCGCCTAGTTGCAAGGTAGTTTGCTATATCAGCATACCAGGGCTCTTTACACATTGTGAAGATGTGTTCGTCAGGAAAGTTGTCATTGATTGGGATTGTCTCAGTTGGTGCATTGGGAATTCGCGAAAGGTGATCTGTCACCACATCCTCAACACCCTTTTTTTCTTTAATTTCCAAATCAAACTCTTGCAAAAGAATTATCCATCGAATCAGTCTAGCCTTTGCGTCCTTCTTTTGCATCAAGTATCTAAGGGCAGAGTGATCAGTGAAAATCGTTGTCCTAGACCCTAGTAGGTATTGACGGAATTTCTCCAACGCAAACACAACAGCTAAAAATTTCTTTTCAGTGGTTGTGTAATTTAGTTGGGCTTTATTAAGTGTCCTACTAGCAAAGTAAATCACGTTTTTCCTGTTATCAATACCTGTCCTAGAACAGTGCCTATAGCATAATCGGAGGCATCACACATGATCTCAAAAGGCCTAGTCCAATCTGGTGCTGAAATTATCGGTGCCGAGACAAGTCTGTGCTTAAGCTCCTCCCAAGCTTGTAAACATTCTTCATCAAATTTGAAGGGTACATCTTTTCCTAAGAGATTTGTCAAAGGTCTAGTAATTTTGCTAAACCCCTGAATGAATCTTCTATAGAAACCAGCGTTCCCCAGAAATGATCTAATGTCTTTTAAGCATTTTGGCTCAGGGAGCTTGGTTATTACTTCCACTTTAGATCTATGAACCTCAATTCCTTTGTTTGAAACTTCGTGCCCTAGGACTATTCCTTGCTGGACCATAAAGTGACACTTCTCCCAGTTGAGTGTTAAGTTTTTCTCCATTCATTGTTGTAAGACCAGCTTAAGATGGTGCAAACATTGTTCAAAGGAATCACCATAAATCGAGAAATCATCCATGAAAATCTCCAAAAATCTTTCTACCATGTCTGAAAAAAGACTAAGCATGCAACGTTGAAACATTGCGGGAGCATTGCATAGGCCAAAGGGCATTCTTCGGTATGCAAATGTTCCAAAGGGACAGGTGAAGGTAGTCTTGTCTTGATCTTTGGGAGCGATAGGGATTTGATTATATCCTGAATATCCATCCAGAAAACAGTAATACTCGTGTCCGGTTAGTCTCTCGAGCATTTGGTCTATGAATGGAAGGGGAAAGTGATCTTTACATGTGGCAGTGTTTAATTTTTGGTAATCAATATAGACTCGAATCTTTGTAGGAAGTTGAGTTTGTACCAATTCTTTCTTATCATTTTCTATCACGGTAAACCCTGCTTTCTTTGACACAGCGTGGACTGGACTTACCCATTGGCTATCGGATATGGGATAGATAATCCCATTGTCTAATAGCTTTAAAATCTCAGTTCTAACAGCTTCCTGCATGATTGGGTTCAGTCTACGTTGTGGTTCACGTTTTGGTTTCGCATCCTCCGTTAAGTGAATCTGGTGTTGTACAATGGATGGACTAATTCCCTTTATATCAGCCATGGTCCAACCAATGGCTTCTCGATTCTCTCTTTACACCGTAGGAAGATCCTCTTCTTGTTGTTTAGTAAGATGGGACGCAATTATCATGGGAAAAGCTTCTTTCTCATCCAAGTACTGGTACTTGAGATGGTTGGGAAGAACCTTAAGCTCGAAAGAGGGGACCGGATCTATCATTGATTGTTCTTTGTGCAAGGGAAGGATAGGGGTGGCATTTGTGGCCCATTCCACTGTGCACTCGATGATTTAATCAAGGTTGAAGTCATCAGACTCCAACTCAAATTCTCTATCGGACTCATATTCAATCTCCATGTCATGTTCACTTGTTAATCCCTCGATTAAGTTCACTTCAAATGACTCATTATCCAAATCTCGAGGTTATTTCCCCAGGTGGAAAACATTCACCTCTTTTGTCATATCTCCAAAAGTTAGACGCATTGATCCATTCCTACAGTTGATAATTGCGTTTGCAGTAGCTAGGAAGGGTCGTCCTAGAATGACAGGTGTCTGAGCTTTGGGATTGTGTACGGGTTGCGTTTCCAGAACAATAAAATCTACGGGGTAAATGAATTCTCCAACCCGTATTAGAACATCTGTAATCTCCCCCTTGGGAATCTTTACAGATCGATCAGCCAGTTGTATAGTAACTCTGGTTGGGCGGAGGTCGTCCAACCCAAGTTGCTGATACACAGAGAAAGGAAGAAGATTGATGCTGGCTCCTAGATCAAGTAACGCCCTGTTTATCATGGTCTGTCCTATAATACAAGAAATGGTTGGACTCCCTGGGTCTTTATATTTCATAGGAATTGGCCCAGTTAGAACCTCACTTATGTTTGAAGCCAGGAAGACCTTCTTTGGGACATTTGCTTTCCTTTTCTTGGTGCACATATCTTTTAAGAACTTGGCATATGGGGGACTTGTTGTATGGCATCAAGAAGGGGTACATTGATCTGGACCTGATTAAATATTTCCCTAATCTTCTCCATTTGAGCATTAGTCTTTTGGTTTGCTAGCCTATTAGGGAATGGTATAATAGCTTGTGTGGTTGCTCATTTGCCTTGTCTTTGTCATTGGATTTGGAAGTTGACAGTTGTGAACTTGAAGATGGATTATTTTGAGTTGGTTGTACCAGAACAGGAGGTGTTGATACTGATACTGATTTATTAGGCTAATTAGAAACCTGATTGTCTATCTGCTTTCCAGATCTCAAAATATGAACAATATTGCATTGACTTGGACCTATGTCTTCAGCTTCATGAATAGGGAAGGGGTTTTTAGGATTTGGCAATGGCTGACTTGGTAGTGTTCCCTTTTATCTTTCATTCAAGAGTTAGCCAGTTGACCTATCTGAACCTCTAACCTATTGATAGCCTAATTGTGGGTGTTCATCATTGAGGCCTGGGTTTTGGATAAGGTTTCAATCATTCTTTCTAAATCTGATAATTTTTTATCTGGATGATTTTGTGTTTGTTGCTGATATGTGGGCTGGAAGTTTGCTTGGAAATGTTGTGGACTCTGGTGGAACTGGGTTGATGAGACTGAGTAGGATATTGGTGTGGAAATGGTTGCCTTGGTTGGTCATGACCAGACTGACTACATGAGAAATTTGGATGGTTCCTCCATCCCGGGTTGTATGTTTTGGAGTATGGATTGTAGTTGGGTCTGGTGTATGCTGCATTCATATTTTCAGGGTACATTTGAGCTTGGTAGACAGGACACTCTTCAAACAGGTGGTTAAGAGCATGGCAGTAGGTACAACCTGGGTTGATCACAGGTGGTGGGTTGACCTGATTCACAATATTTGGTTCCCTAGCTTCGAGCAGTTCTAGTCTTTTCATCAATTATGTTAACTTTGCCTCAGTAGTTATAGAGGATTCAATCGAATGCATACCAGTTCTGAAAGTGGTGGGATTGGTTTTCTCTGGGTAAGATTCCCACTGAATGGTTTTTTCTGCTAAAGCTTCAAAGAGGTCCCAACCGTGGTTATTATCCTTTTTCAAAAATTCCCCTTGGCACATAGTCTCAAGGAGTGTCTTAGTTTGGTAGTCTAGTCCGTCATAGAGAATTTGGCACTGCCGCCATTTTTCTATGCCGTGATGAGGACATTGGGCTAGTAAATCTTTAAACCGTTCGAAATACTTCCAAAATGGTTCACTAGATTCCTGCTTAAACTGCATTATGTTTTTTCTGATGAGGGCTGTTTTATGAATGGGATAGAATTTCTTAAGAAGGACTTTGACAAAATCATCCCATGAAGAGATAGAACTGGTGGGCAGATTATATAGCCATTTCTTGGCTATATCCTTAAGCGCGAAGGGTATGAACCTTAACCTAACAGCATCTTCCCCCAGTTGGGGAATTCTCATCATCAAACACACTTCTTCAAACTCACGAATGAAGAAATATGCGTCCTCGGATTCTAGGCCATGAAACCTAGGGAGTGTATTTATGAATTGTGGTTTAAGCTCAAAATTATTCCCATTTGCCTCAGGTAAAAGAATGCATGAAGGAAGTGAAGTGCGAATAGGGTAGAACTTGTCTGGGAGAGAAGTATTGTTAGCCATGATTGGGATTGTGTCAGGAAGTGGTGTTTGTGCAAGTGTATAAGTCCTAACAAGTCTTGCTGAAATTGGATCCCGGTACCACTCTTGCATGCACAATCACAGACAACGTTCACCGATCAAGCAAGCAGAAAAAGGAAAATAACAACAAGAAAAAAAAAGAAAAACAAACAAAAAAACAATCACACGCTATCTAGGATACCTGGACCTGGACGACTCCTAACTGTTCGATGAACCGAAGAAGGTTATTGCTCGAGTCAGACCACAGCTAATCAGCCAGGTAGGGGCAAAATACGGTGGGAGGTATCTGTGCGTAAGCAATGGGCCTTAATTACGCCAACCACGGTATCTTCGAGGCTTAACCTCTTAATCCCCAACCTTAGACACTGATTTGACTGGAGTATGAATCAAAAACAATTTCCAACTTCAGCTGATCTCTTAATGAGTCCGGATGTCCCTAGGGGCCAACGTCTATCAATTTTTATTAAAGAGCTTGGGATTGTGAGTGCTTGGATTATGATTTTTGGGCCAAGGAAGGGTGATTAAATCCCCACCTTATCTTGTTATTGGGTAGTGCCCTTAAGATCAATTTGTGCAGGTGTATAATATATGCAAATAAGATTTACTCAAAGCGATGTAAATCAACCAAGAGGTGAGTCTTATTCTAAATGCAATGCGAACGTACCTTGCTCCTGCACTCTTCAACAGTAAAGTAAATGTATTGAAAAGACACGTGCCTAAAATGCAAACGTCTAATCAATTTTTAAAACTTTCAACAAATGTTTTACTGTTGATTTATTAGCAGGCTCCTGGTGATAGCATAGAAGAAAATAAATTTTGCAGCAAGCTGTATTTTTGCAAAGCAAGCAGCCCTGCACAAAACCAGTCAGTAGTGAACTCTTCTTTGCCGCGGTTTCGCGGCCAGAGCCGAGAAAACGCAGCAATTCAGAGGGTACTTGGTCTCTGCTTTCTAGAGCAGAGGCCCAAGACCACTTATATGTTACTGCAAGTCTCTATTTCCTGTTTCCCTAACCTGTAACCTGCAACAGAGAAGAAAAAAATTCGTTTTAGTTCCGAAAACTCAAATAAAAACCGTTACTCTCCCCGGCAACGGCACAACAATTTGTTCAGAAGAGAGTTTTAATCGTACTGAGAGAGGGTTTAGAGTAAACCTTTGATGGTCGTGTATTGATGTTCGAAAACTCCAAATGTATTTGTAGGTTTACTATACTCCTTCCGAATCACCGTTTGTAGCACAAGCTATGACGGGTCGATTCCACAGGGAGAGTTAGCAATAGAAGCATTCAAGGTTTTTTTTTATATTGAGATTTTTCAAGAAGAAAAATGAAGGTTCTTCTCTGTTTTGAAAAATAAAACAACATGGAAAGTGAATAAAAAAAATCTTTGTGGGTTTTGTAGAAGAAAAGGAAAAGGATGGAACTAAAAATGAAATGAAAGTGGAGATATTTTGAAAAGAGAAAGTTTTAAGAAAAGGACTTTTCGAAGTACGATAGGAAGAGAAACCATGACTAACTAACACTCTAATTTACTTACTTACTAATCTCATAGGGTGATGCATGCCTCATATTGATTCATTGGCAAAGATATGTCTTGCTTTTTAAGTCAACGTATTGTCCCATGTAGAGGATGTGTTCTCTTCTAGGCTTGACTAGTTGCCTCATTGATTCATCGGCTCTCAAGATAGATTTTCAGTAATGGAACAAGGATAGTCACTCTAAGATATGCTAAGAAAAAATGTAAGATTCATTAGGCCATCAAAGCTATACTTGAGCTAGCATGAAATAAGAAACTTGGACAATTAGTCATTAGTATAGTTAAGTGCTCCATCTTCATGTTCCATCAAGGCACTTGTTCTAAAGACAAGGCTCTAAGTGAGGCTCACATGAATCATATGGAATGGGAATAAGTATTTGCTAAGAATTAAAAGTAACTCATCTTCATTGGGAAATAAGAGAGACTAGAAAATTTGCAAGACTAACAATAAAGCATCCAATTATTCATATGAGTTAGCAATCACCCAAGAGTTAGTAGTTAGCAAAATTAGAAGTTAGTTAGCATGTTAGGAAGTTAGCTAGACATGAAAGTAAAGATAAAGCACAAATTCATTGTAGAAAATAAAGACAAGATTGTAAAAGCTTGAAGAAGACAATGCACTAGAATAAGAAAAGATTGAAAGAATGAAAGATTTATCCTTGCATTGAGTTGTCACTTGCTCTAATTACAAGGATTTCTCACCATCACTCTCTCTCTTTTCTGGATTCTAGAAGGGGAAAGAAAATTACAATAGAAACTAAAGAAAACCTAGAGAAAATCCCAACAATTTCCCTAAAAAGACAATGCTCTACCCTCTCTCTCATTACAGAGGCCTAGGGGTCTATTTATAGGCTCCAGGAGACGAGGCCCTCCAATCTCAACCGTTTGATTAAACGCTGGATCAACGGCCAAAGGATTGCCACGGATTCGCGACCAGAGCCACGTTTCCGCTGCAGAATCTTGGCCGTTGCGCCAGCGAATTTTTCTGACATTCTGTTATCACCCATATGCCTCGCTGGATCTTCTAAAATTTGGGGAATATGCTTGGATCAATCCAGAACTGGGCTTCTTTCTTGTGGGCTTCTTAATTAATCCTTTAATCATTATCATTGGCCTTCTTCTCCATTAATGTTGGATCTGAAAAAAGAGAAAAAGCAATAAAAATCTCATATTTCTTCATATAAAGCATAGTATAATAGTGAAAAATGATGCACTAATGAATTCTAATCAACGGTTCATTAAGGAATTTAGCAAAATCGCTAGGCCCTTAATCAACCTTCTCGCTAAGGATGTGTCCTTTGATTTTAACGATGAATGTTTCAAGTGATGGGGAAGGCTTATGCAAGAACTTATTTCTACGCCTATTATTTCTGCTCCTAACTGGCCCAACCGTTCGAAATCATGTGCGATGCCTCTGATTTTGCTATTGGCGCTGTTCTAGGACAGTGCATCGACAATAGGCAGCACGTGATTTATTACTCGAGTAGGACCTTGAATGACGCCCAACAGAATTATACAACGACTGAGAAGAAATTCTTGGCCGTTGTCTTTGCATTAGAGAAGTTTCGGCCCTACTTGTTATGTTTGAAGACCGTGATTTTTACGGATCACTGGCTCTGAAATACCTCATGACCAAGAAGGAAGAAAAAGCCCGATTGATTTGGTGGATCCTTTTACTTCAAGAATTTGACCTGAAAATTCAGGATAAATGAAGAATAGAAAATGTGGTCGCTGATCATCTATCACGAATTCTGAACGCACCTCTCATACAAGCTTCGATCAACGAGGATTTCCCAGACGAGCACATCCTAACCATTTTCAAGGAACCCTGGTATGCGGACATCGTCAATTACCTAGCCACTGGACAATTACCCACTGACTGGACAAAGCAAGACCAGTGTCGTTTCTTTGCCCAAGTACGGTACTTCTTCTGGGAAGAAGCATATCTTTTTAAGTATTGTCCCGACCAGATTATTCGAAGATGCATACCAGAGGAAGAACAGAGGAGTGTGCTAAGTTTTTGCCATGAACTTGCATGCGGAGGACACTTTGGTCCCTGCAAGACTGCCGAGAAAGTTTTACAAAGTGGGTTTTACTGGCCCACTTTATTCAAAGACTCATACCATTTTTGCAAGTCATGTATAAATTGTCAGAAGATCGGGAAAATTTCTAGAAGAGATATGATGCCCCTGAACCCGATCCTTGAAGTTGAAATTTTTGATGCTTGGGGTATCGACTTCATGGGGCCATTCCCTAATTCCTTCGGCAACCAGTTCATTTTGGTTGCTGTGGACTATGTCGCTAAATGGGTAGAAGCTGTGACAACTAAGACCAATGACAACAAAGTGGTTGTCAAATTTCTCAAAGAGAACATCTTCTCCCGATTTGGCACCCCTAGAGCGATAATTAGTGATAATGGATCGCATTTCTGCGACAGAGTTTTTGAAGCTCTGATGAAATATTCCATCAATCACAAGTTGTCTACTCCGTATCATCTCCAGACAAATGGGCAAGTCGAAGTCACCAATCGACAGATCAAACTCATTCTGGAAAAGACTGTCGGACAAAACTGAAAGGATTGGTTGGTTAAACTCAATGATGCATTGTGGGCTTACCGCACTGCTTTTAAGATAATTCTGGGGATGTCTCCGTATAGAATCGTATTTGAAAAATCCTGTCATCTGCCAGTCGAATTAGAATACCGTGCCCTATGGGCCATTAAGCAACTCAATTTTGATCTGACCAAGGCCGGTGAGCAAAGGAGACTGCAAATTTCAGAATTAGAGGAGATATGGAATGAAGCCTATGAGAATGCTCGAATCACCAAAAACAGGACTAAACTTTTTCATGACCAGATCATAACTCAGAAAAACTTTGCCCTGAGAGATAAGGTTCTACTGTACAACTCAAGGCTTCACATTTTCGCAGAGAAGCTGAAGACTCGTTGGTCTGGACCGTTCATCGTGCACACCATTTTTCCACACGGTGCTGTGATTATTGTAGACCCTAAGTCCAACACGGAATTCAAAGTGAATGGGCAAAGATGAAGCCCTTCTTGACCACTGAGCCGATAACTCCAGGTGATAGTGTGCTGACTCTTTTTGACCCGTCATACAACTAACTAGCCACAATAACTAAAAGAAAAATTCTTATTGTTTATATACTTACCCCTTCTACAATTTTGACATATCTTTAGCCTATTCGCCCTTGGCCGGCTCAAGTCCACGAAGATGGTGACCTTATTTCTTCACCCTATTATTGTCTTTGCATTTACATCAACTTTCATTGAGGACAATGCATTAGATAGGTGGGGGGATGCTAACACTTTTTCTTCTTTCAAAAAAAAAAAAATCTCCAGATTGAAAAGAAATTTCATACTCTTTATAAAATATCAAAAGGTTGTAGGAATTAAGGGAACCTTAATAATGAATCTTTATTTTTGCCTAAATAATCAAGAAAGATTGGTTTGACTAAAAAGTTAGGAGGGATAAGGAAAATAACTCATACCTTTTATTTAGCCTTAGTGGAATATGCATAAACCACACACATGTTTGGGATTTAGTGACACAACTTTGAAAAAAAAAAGCTGGATAATTGTGCCTAAAGAAGCATAATTACTCACGCCAAAAAAAACTTTTTAATAACAAATAAACAAATCTTGATTTCTTGGCCTACTCCACTTGCATATCTGACCTGAGGGGTGTTTTTTTCACCTGTGCCCTAAGACCATTTGGTTTGGGAGTCATCGGTTTTGTATGTGTTACATGAGTGAAGTAGAAAGCCTAATGAAACTAAGAATAATAATATATTAATAAAATTAAATGATATTCAAAGTTGAGTTGAAAAATCCCAAGCGCATCACACTTACACATTATGAATATCTATCTAAAGCAAAATAATAGAATGAGTTAGAAGTACAAGATCCTTTCTAAATTTAAAGAAAAACCATAGTTTCTTCTTTTATGAAGGCTAAAGTATAAGAGGACTTATGAGGGTTAAATCTAATTCTTACATCATTCGGTCATTTTTACTTAGATGACTGAGAGTTCTTCTTCATGACAAATTTTTTGCTAACAACTAACTACTTTTCTTTACTTACTGGATTTTGTGGGTGTAATCCGCTGAAAACCCTCAGGAGACAACACTCCTCCTCTAGGGGAAGCCAAGAGGTTTAAAGGCTTGTTGCACATGCTCAGTGCAATCGCATCACCTGCGAAAGTGGTGTAATAATTTTCTTATTTTTATTTTACTCAGGACGAGCAAAAAGATAAGTGTGGGGGTGTGATTAGTCTCTGATTTGCATAATTTTCATCACATTCTCATATTTATTTTATGTAAAATTTTGCTAATAAACCCTTGCTTACTTGATCCTAGGTCCATGGTGTGCAAATGAAGAAAAAGACCCTAAATCACCATTTAATGGGTGATTAAAGGCCTACCAAGTAGCCATTGACTTTAGAGAGGAGATTTTGTCAGCCCAGGCCATCAAATCATGAATCTAGGAGGTCAAGTGGACAGGGGACAGACTGGGCGACGCGCTGCCCAAAGCCAGGCGCACACCGCCCTGGCAGGGCGCGCAGCCTGCGCTTTGGGCCATGGATCCCCCTGGCCCCTTTCCCCTGGTGCCTATAAATACCCCCCTGGGATCTAAAGAAGGAGATATCCAGAGTTAGAGCATTGTTGTAATCTTATTTTTAGGATTGTAGTTGTGTTAGTTTCTTTCCTCTTCTAGTTTTAATTTTAGCCATTAGAGTGAAAGAGAGAGAGAGAGTGTGTAAAGATTGTATTTAAAGGTGACAAACTAATACAAGTAACTATTTCTCTTTCTTCTTCCATTTACTTGTCTTTACCATTTACTTTTACTTCCTTGCTGTAGTGTAACTTCCTTCCTCTTCACTTCTTTTCTTTTGCATTCTTGTAGTGTAACTCCCTTTCTCTTTACCCCTTTTCTTTTGTTGTTTCTTTTACTACCATGTCTAACTAACTTTTTCATAGCATGGCTAACTAACTACTAACTTACTAATCCCTAACTACTTACTTGATAAATCCAAATGAGTCAATAGTGTCAACTAAGCCTTGTGCAAACGAGAGCTATGACATTTTAAGACGAGGGTTCTAACTCTAACTACCTATAATTATTACTTTCTTATATTTCTTGCTTAATGGTTTTTGATGATCTATGAGTTGTGTACTTTACTTGTTGTTGTAAGTTAGAGATTTTCCTTTTAGCTTTGTTGTTATCATTAGTGCACTCGTGCTCGCCTTCTATTGGATCTTGATATGGGAATGTCCGAGTTTTTGCCGTGTAAAGCTAAGTTATAGGAAGAACTTTCACTCGATTTCCATGTGAATAGTTTCTATGCATAAGGGATATGCTTGCCCATGATCCATCGTGAGGCTATATCTTCAAGAAGTTAGAGATTAGTGAGAGCAATTAGTAGAAAGTTAGCCATGCGCTTTTACCATCTAGAAAAATCACTTTTACAACCACCAAATCATTTTAAAATAATTTCTGAAGCCAACTTGTTTTCATTTTCCAATTCTTTATTTTGAAACAAAGAACTTTTTCTTTTCTTGAACAAAGAAGCCGCATCAAGCTTCCATCGCTCTCCATCCTTATGGATACGACCCGTATAGCCACTTCGCTGCTACAGAAGAATCGCAAAAGCAGTAACTTTGACCCACACTTCCTTCACTTATTTTTGTGCTTACGTTTTGCGATCAGCCGCCGACCATCATGGGCTGGCGGCAATAATTAAATGGCAAAACACAGTAAGAAGAGGGAAAAATTTAATTAATTTTGAGTTTTCTTAATTAAGATTATGAGATTAATTAAGATTAGAAAAATTAAAATAGAATTTATTCTAGTAAGAAAACCTAATCCTAATTAATCTCATATTAAATTTTAATTGGGATTGTCTGAGATTGATTTGGCTTTTAGGATTGAGATAGAATTCTACTCTATTAAAAATATTTTAGGGTAGAGTTATAATCCAATAAAGAGACTTATCCCAATTAATCTCATATTAAGCTAATCAGGTTTTATTCAGTTTATTAAACCTAACCCCTTAAGAAGAAAACCCATAAGTTAACCATTGCGGGTCGGGTTTGATCCAGACCCGAAAAGCACTGCAGACTCATTTTTTTCAATAAAAACTTCAATAGCCATTGCGGGCTCAACCGACCTCTGTTTTGGGCATGCAAATAGCTATTTTGAAGCTCTTGAAGAGCATTATAGTATTACAGTCACTATATATGACAAAACATGTAACAGTTTCAGTTTTTAAAATCCTCAATTAACATAAACATTCCTTAAAACCGATAGATCATCATAATCATCTCCGATCTTTGAAAATTTCGGCAGCACTTCTTTATAAATACTGATCTGACCTGATATACAATACAATCGATCACAATAATTTCAGTTAACATCAGCCTATTTATTCTCAATCCAAACACATAACTGAACTCAGAAATCATCCACGCAATCATAATGATATTTTGGCTTGACATCGCCAACATATGTGGAAGCACTATAATATAAGCTCGAGAATATCCCTCTCGGGCATCCATAAAAATTCAGTAAAGATATAATTTCAACTTATCATGATCATCATACTGATAATACATATCTTGATATTACAAACCAATAAAATCATTTCTGATGTCAACTTGAAATGAATTTACTGCAATAACTCTCTACATATATAGAAGATACACTATCTATCCCACATCCAATGCGAACCATCTATAAGCACAATTACTTTAAAAATACAACGTGATCAGATTACGCATAAAGAGAATAGACTGATTCAAAATGAACTCCACGCAGCTTAAACCAGACCCCTGCCTTAACGCAACCTGCAAATATGCCAGTCTGAGGGGGATCGTGAGCTCGACAGCTTAGTGAGTAGAGTAGGAAGGAAATCAGGGAATGATAAACATATCAATGAGGAGTATGATTGTTCAAATAATAAGGGTAAATATGAAAGAATAAGGGAAGCGGAAAAGAATCAATGACATCCATAGTTTAATAATAAGACTATGGTCTCCAAAATCTTCGGGGACGATCGGATTCTTATGGTCATTGATTCCCAATTTCTTTCTTAAATTTTCATTTTTTGTATGATAAAATTATGAGTTGTATAGAACAAATTTTGTTTAGTTATTAGAACTCATCTTATGTATACATAGCATGTATTGCTCACGTATCTTGTATTTCACACAAGATAATACACCAATCATAATAGCTAAGTCATAAACGTAGTTTATGCATTTAGATAACACATGCATCACAAAATATACTTGTATATCATATAATCATATTATACTTCCCATCTTACAATATCACATCATGCTTCACAACGTTCGCATGTCATTTCAATGAACTACATCATATACATTATTCATGTGTATATACTATCCATAATAGAAGTGTGAAAAATTCTCCGTCTTCTCCTCCTACAGACTCCCGTCCGGCCCCTTCCTACTGATTAGTCTCTAAAACTGTATATTTCATACCACATCTTCACATTTATTTAATATTAAATTCTGTTAATAATACCTCTCTTGTATGTTTCTAGGTCTATGGTGTGCAATGAAGAAGAAGATTCAAAATGACCATTTAATTGGTGATTAAAGGCCTATAAAGATAGCCATTGACCTAGGAGGGTGATTCTGTCAAAATCAGGGACCAAAACCCAAAACTGGGACACGCAGCCGACAGGGGGGCGACAGGACAGCGCGTGGCAGGCGACCACGCGCGCACGGCCGTACTATGGTCGCGGAAACGCGGCCATAGCCACGTTTTCGCAGCTATACAGGCGCGGCCGCGCCCGTACTTTGGGCCAGGGTTTGCCCCTGGCCCCCTTCCCCTGGTGCCTATAAATACTCCCTGGGATTTTGCAGAGAGGAGATATACAGAGAGTAGTGTAATAGGAGAGAAGATACATAGAGTTTAGTTTAGCTTAGTTCTTCTTCTTCTTCTTTTGTATTTTTCATTTCTTGTAGATCTTGTAATATGAGAGAGAGTGGTATATGGTTGGAAAGCAAGAGTTCTTGTAATATAAGGTGACAATATATGAAAGGTTCTCTCTTTACCTCTATTTATTTTCTTCTCTCTAACTCTTTTTACATGTTTAGCTAATCTTTTCTCTGATGGAAACTAACTACTAATCACTAACTAGTCTAACTTCTTACTTGATAATCCACATGAATCTAATAGTCTCTACTTGGCCTTGCTCTTGCAAGAGCTATTGAGGGCTCATGATGATGGATCTAACAGTCTAACATCCTAACTCTTAGCAATCTAGCATTACTTTACTCCATGCTTACTCTTGTTTAGTTTTGAAGGTTTAAGTGTAACTTACACTTGTTTATTGAGTTGGGATGTGATGAGTTACATATGGGTCATGCTTTGAAACGCTCTTGAACCAAGGACTAGTGATTGCCAAGGATACAGGTGAGTCAACTATCACTAAGAGATTAGCATGTTGGTGGAGTCATTAGTAGTTAGTAGCCATGAGTTTTCTTTCTTTTTCACTTTGTTTTAGATATATCTCAAAAATCACAAATATCTTATCTTCTATGTTTTTCACTTCTTCGTGTTTCACCATATTCTTCTCTTTTCATTCTTTGTTTTCTTTTCTTTCCATTCTTTCAAACTTTGAAGAACTTTTAACACACACATGAATCAACCGGTAAAGCTTCTATCGCCTCCCGTCCTTATGGATTTGACTCGTTTTAGCCTCTATGTTATAATGGAAGTATCGAGGAAGCCAAAGCACACACACACACACACACTTTAAATCTTGATTTCAAAACATACACTTTTCATGCGCGGTTTTCCCCCGATTAAATTTTGGCGCCATTGCCGGGGATGGAAACTGTTTGATTTCACGTTTTTGTTAACTTTTCTTTTTTATTTTTGGTGTGCAGGTTAAATTCTTTAGTATTGCAGACGTCCACACTTACTCTTGTGTGGTTAGGTAAATTCTTGTATATTTTTTTATTCTGTTACTAATATTTGTTTCCTGTGCACTATAATAAATTAAGAACTAAAATACGGAAATTGAATGCTTTAAAACAGTTTAGACATTTGCATCTAGGCACATGTCAATTTTCATTCCAATGTACTGTATTTTATTCTTGTATTGTTGTGATCTTGACGGAGGTGTACATATTGCATTGCATATAGTTAGGACAAACACGTGGGTGATTTACTCTCTTTGTGTGTTCATTCGTATATATATTGCACACTTGCACGAATAGAATTTAAGGGCAAATCCAATACAATATAAGGTGGGGAAGTCATTACCATCCCTTAGCCCAAAAATCACCTCCCCACTCACACAACCCAAGCCTAAAAAAACTTGCTAGGCCTTGGCCCTAAGGACATCTCAGACTCATTTAAGAGATTGACCTAAGGGGGAAGTTGTTAAAGTTGACTCTTGTCAAATCGGTGTCTAAGGTTGGGGATTGAGAGGCGAAACCTCGAAGAATAGTGGTTTGGCATAATTAGGCCCGTTGCTCCGGCACGGATACCTCCTACTGATCTTGACCCTACCTGGCCGATTAACTCGTGGCCAGATTCTGACAGTATACCCCCAATGGACAGTCTAACCAGTTAGGAGTCGTCTAGGTTTAAGTCAACCCTAGCATAGGCTGTTTTCTTTTTATTTTTCTTTGTTTGTTTGTTTGTTTGTTTTCTTTTTTTGTAAATTGTGATATAGATTTTAACAACAACAATTTTTGCAATCCGAATATGAATCCATATTTCACTCCGACCTCATTTGACTCAGATAACTTCAACCCGGCTATGTACAACATGAACCAACCATATGTGCCGGGTTGAGATTATCTGACTCAATATGACCCGTACCCCCAATCCTATGACTATATTTTTCAAAATAATTTCAACTCTTCACAGAGTCAATGGGGATTCACTTCCCCCAAGTCAAATTTTCAACCACCTTGTCCACAATTTTCACAATCTTCATTCCCCGATTTTGATTCATATACTCCTTTTCCTGTCCCACCAACTGAAGAAAAATCTAATTTGGAAAGGAGTTTGGAAGCCATGCTTGAGTCCCAACAACAAATTCAAAATTTTCTTAATTCATAATCCTTCCCAAATCAAACTCCATATACTCCTTTTTTAGAACATCCAATTGAAGAAGAATTTGAGTTAGAAAAGAGTTTAGAAGTCTTTTGTGAAAAAGTGCAACGATTTCAAAATATGTTGGACTCATCATCTCAACCAAAATTTCAAGAGTCCTACTCATCTTTCTAGTCTTACTGATTCAAAATGAACAACTATCAAAACTGGACTTGAGTATGAACCCTTGCGTGAGTCCGAGCAGCAACCGCAAAATCTGATGGACTCACAATTTCACCACAATTTCTAAAATCAACTTTCATACTCATCTTTTCAAGAAGAACTAATTGCCAAAAGTATGGAAGACATGATTCAGGTTTAAAATTCTGTTCTATGGCCTATCAATAGGTTAGACTCACTAATGAGCGAATTGATCAATGAGAGCGAGAAAAGCTTTCTTGTCAACGTTTGACCGATTCTTATATCCCTAACTCTACTGATTGGACCCAAGAATCATGTCATTTTGGAACTCCAGCTTCAATTTCATCATACCAACTTGAACTTGACCACATCACATTCTTGATAGTTTGACAAGTTATCCAATTCCTTAAATTGAACTTGAAGATGAATGTGAACCTGAGTTTCAATTTAGCGATTCGAGTTCAGTCCTTGAATCAATATCGACTTCGGTAGTGTTACCTAAACTAAGTGACGTTCTTTTGAGCCAGTTTTGATTCCCATAATTCCTGAACTTAAATCGATCATTTCACCCATTCACATTCCTTCCACGGACGAAAATTAAGAATCAATTTCAATACATCCATTTGAACATGCCCAGAATTTTGAAAGTCACCTTGATATTTTGGCAAGATATCCTTTTCCCGAAATTAAACTTGAGCTTGAAAGTGATCCTGAACCTCCAGTTGGTGATTCCATTTCACTTTTTGATTCAATAATGATTCTGGTATCTTTACCAGATTTTTTCTCTATTCCCGAGTCAACATTGAATACTGTAACCGTACACCGTGAAATTGAATCACCAATATCTTATGATCACACTTCATTGATGGGAAAAGTGTGTGAACATCAATTCTTTGGTTTGGACCCTATTTTTGAACCAATTTTGACTCTCGTTGTTGACTCTCGACTTGATCTGAGTCAAATTCCCGAGTCAGCATCGTTTTTGTTCCTGATCCATTTAAGTCCAAATCAATCATCTCCCAAAATCACACTTCATTGTTGGACAAGAATGTTGAAGAAAATGACTCAGTATGATTTTTGAAAATTGAAAATTAGATGGGGGTTGTAGGATCTATAATCAAAGCAACACAACACTAGAGGGGGGGTGAATAGTGTTTATAAAAATTAAACAAACTACTTGCAGAAATTAAAGTAATCACAAGATTAACACAGAAAATACAAATGCAAACACCGGAGATTTATCCTGGTTCGGTCCTTGTGACCTACATCCAGTCCCCAAGCAAAATGCTTGAGATTTTCCCTTTCTTTACTTGTGTACACCCACAACAAATGCCTTGTACACCACTTGACAAACACCCTTTGCCAAATGTGCACAACTTCTCTTCCACCAAGAGAACACGCCTTGTACAACTTTCTTCTACTCCCGAGAAGACGCCTTGTACAAAATCTTCTTTGAAATGAATACAATGATTTCCTATAGCCTTGATACAGAATGTGTAGTGGACAAGGTTCAGTATAGGAAAGTTGAACTTCAGAATCCTTCACTAAGGGAAATGGCTTTTGGTGAAGAACTGAAGTTGGAGATTCAGTTTTCAGGTTTCTGGAAATTTTCTTTTGGAAAAACTGATGGAATGAATTGGTAATTGGCCTTAGGAATAACTTCCCTATTTATAGATGTAGACTAGGGTCAGTTAGGGTAGTTATGGAACCAATTCAGACATTTTAAACGTTGAAAAACGTTGTCAAATGAATCAGATAAGAGAAACTGTCCAATAGTCAGAAACTGCTTATAGTCGACTAGGATACTGAGTTAGTCGACTAGTCTAGGCAAAACTTCAACTATTAGTCGACTAGGTTTAGAGATTAGTCGACTAGGGATATGTCTGTTGGAAAAATTGGTTTCTGGATAACTGAATATAGTCGACTAGAAATGTCTGTTGGTCGACTATAAACTTTGTTAGTCGACTTAGTAATTTGGTGTAGTCGACTAAGTTTTGATTCAGAAAGAAACAGAGAGTTGGATAATTTTTGTATCTAATATTAGTCGACTTGGAAACTGGGTTAGTCGACTAGAGTATCTGTTAGTCGACTAGGTAGGAAAGTCAAGTCGACTAATTTGCATTCAGAGTCCAAACAGAGAGTTAGGATTTTGGTTTTGGAATGGACTAGTCGACTAGAGGTTTTTGGCAAGTCGACTAAGTTGGGTTAGTCGACTATATCAATAGGGCAAGTCGACTAGGAAAGGATTTTTGTGTAAGTTATCAAGGCTTTTCATATTTTTCTAAGTTACACAACAACTTTCCAAAATCACCAAAAATCTTCAATAATCTTCATCTGAGGTAGAGCAATCATCATGAGGTAGAAGTGTTTGTCCATCATCAAAATCTTGCAATTTAAGAGGCTTCAAAATCTTGAACTTGTTAGGTTCCAACATTCTCCCCCTTTTTGATGATGACAACATATGTTTATGATGACTCCCCCTGCAACAAAACTCCCCTGCAGTAACTAGGTTATAAAAAATATATTGCCCTTGCAGAAAATGTTAAGTTGCACCTGCATGGTCATATGTTAGTATCCATAACATATATATGTCAAATAACTTCACAACACATAACATGCAGAATTTTCAGATTGGAATTTTCAGAACATAACCAGTTAGCCAACAAAGCTAACAGAACATTAACAGAACACATAGAAACATATAACATGGATACACAGATATCATGGATACACAGAGCACATAACATAAAATTCTCCCCCTTTGTCATGAACAAAAAGAGAAAATACATAGTTTTTAAACAAGAAAACTGACATAGTCTTTAAACAAATAACAGAAAATACATAAGAGTTTCAAAAGCAAAACATAAAGAAACACCAACTCCAATATCTTCAATGCTCGGATCCGGGAGGAGGAGGTGGCGGGAAATGGATCTTGAGAAGACTCAGAATCGCCGCTTGAGTAGATTCAAAGGAATCTATCCGAGTCATCAACAAAGATTGATTCTCAAGAATTTGAGACTGAGAATCTTGCAAAGCTTGTTGTTGAGTTTGAATAGATGCAATTTGAGCAGACATGGAATTGTAGAATGCATCAGCATATGGAGGTGGTTGAGTTGGAGGTGGATCATTTAAAGGAGGTTGTGAAGAGGAAGATGGACCTTGAGGAGGACTATGTGGAGGTGAAGAGGGATGTTGTGGAGGAGGATCAGACAGTTTCATGCGGTGTATGGCGGCACTATCAAACAATTCAAAGATTTTAACAACACTAGTTTCGGAAGCTAGATCAACATGATATTTTCGAAAAATAGGTGTCAAAAAGGCGCCAAAAGGAAGGAATGAAGAATGATACTTGACCATAGTATCAAAGATGATCTTAGCCCAATTAACCTCGAGTCCAGCCATAATAGCATAGACACAAGAGGATAATTCCCTGGAGTAGTAATTGTAACTACCAGTTTTGGGACAGATATTATATGAGAGGATTCTACCAATAAGACGGGGAATAGGTTTGAGTTTATTATTGGTCATTGGCAATCTTTGGCCAGGTAGA
Source organism: Agave tequilana (assembly GCA_038442645.1). Classification (NCBI taxonomy): domain Eukaryota; kingdom Viridiplantae; phylum Streptophyta; class Magnoliopsida; order Asparagales; family Asparagaceae; genus Agave; species Agave tequilana. The sequence goes on along the minus strand of JAVJIF010005885.1, from coordinate 180,049 downwards.
AAGATTTGACTTAAGACATCCTCATCATCCATAACAATTTCATCAAGTAAGAGGCCAGTAAATAGAATTGATAGGATACGGCCAATAGACTTTGGAGAAAGTTTCAAGTGGACACCCTTAACATAAGAATAAAGATGGACAGCGTCCTCATTATCTTCATAGGCTAAGTTTGTATAAAACAGATAAATGAGGAAGGGATAATATGCTTGCTTAAATTCAGTAGAAAACATATTATACAGTCCACAATTTCTCAAAAATGACATGATATCATATTGATAAAAATCATCATACTTGACAAATCTCCCTGGAATGATGTCTAAAAATGATAATCTATGGTAATCCTCTTCTAGACTTGGATTCTTAAGGATTTCTTAAAGTCAACAATGGAAGATGATGATGAAGGGCTAAATTTAGTTTTCTTTGATTTTGACATGGTGAAAAACTAAATTGAATCAAGTAGACAGTAGATACGTATGGGAATGACTGAGAGATGAAAGATTATACCAAGATACCAAGAACTGTGGAGAAATTTGAAGGAATTTGAACTGTGGAAGGCTGCTGCAGGTTGTCTGTGCCCTAGCTTCTGGTCGACTGAAGAATCGGCTGGAAAAGAGAGAATGAAAGAAACCTAGGGTTTGAGTGAGGTAAAGAAAAGAACCAAGGGTGAGGATCAATTCTGGAAAGAGATGAGTGGTTAAGATTAAAAGAGAGTGTAAACGGATCCTTAACTTAAAGAAATCGGGTCGGGTTTGAAGTGAAAATCCGAAAATAGAAAACAAAAAAATCACAGTTTTAGTCGACTTACAGGACAAGATTAGTCGACTAATAATAGGACTAGTCGACTAGTAATTTACTATAGTCGACTAACTTTTGACAAATCAGAAAGTGAAGTTTCTGTTTCTTACAGGAGTCGACTAGGTAAAATTTCAAGTCAACTAAGGCTTCTATAAGTCGACTAATAAAAGTTGTAAGTCGACTAACTTTTGTAAAAACTGCCTTTGAAAAAAATCAAAAAAAAATGTTTAAAAATCTGAAAAATTACAAATACCCAAATCTCTTCTAAATTTAATAAAAGTATCTTCTTTCAGAGGTTTTGTGAATATATCAGCAACTTGATTATCAGTTGATATAAAATTTAATGAAATGTCACCTTTTAAAGCATGATCACGTAAAAAATGATGTCTAATATCAATATGTTTGGTACGTGAATGATGAACAGGATTTTTAGATAAATTAATAGCACTGGTATTATCACACATAATAGGTGAGTTTGTGATAGTCATGTCATAATCAAGTAAGGTCTGTTTCATCCATATAATTTGTGCACATGCAACACTAGCAGCAATATATTCTGCCTCAGTTGTTGATAATGACACAGAATTTTGCTTTTTACTGAACCATGATACTAGTGAATGTCCCAAAAAGTGACAAGTACCACTAGTACTCTTCCGATCAGATTTACAACCAGCAAAATCAGCATCACTATACGATAATAAATCAAATGTGCATGACTTTGGATAAAATAAACCATAGTTGATTGTGTTATTTAAATATCTAAAGATCCTTTTCACTGCTTTAATATGTGATTCCTTAGGATTGACTGATATCTAACACATAAGTATACGCTGAACATAATATCAGGTCTACTTGAAGTAATATAAAGTAAAGAGCCAATCATACCTCGATAGAGTTTCTGATCAACATTCTTACCATTTTCATCTTTGTCTAAAAATGTCATCGTACTCATTGGAGTATTCTTATGACCAGAATTTTCCATGCCAAATCGCTTTAGAAGTTCCTTAGCGTATTTGCATTGGGAAATGAAGATTCCATCCTTCATTTGCTTTATTTGTAGACCGAGGAAGTAAGTAAGTTCGCCCATATGGCTCATCTCAAATTCACTCTGCATGGTCTTAGAAAATTCTTGACAAAGATTATCGTTAGTAGAACCAAATAAAATGTCATCAACATAAATCTGAATAATTAAGATATCTTTATTAACATGTTTAATAAAAAGAGTAGTATCTGCTCTTCCCATTTTAAAATCAGAATTTAAAAGAAAACTTTTTAATCTATCATACCAAGCACGGGGTGCTTGCTTTAAACCATATAAAGCTTTTTAAGTTTAAAAACATGGTTTGAAAATTTTTCATGTTCAAAACCTGGTGGTTGTTCAACATAAACAGTTTCCTTAATAATTCCATTTAAAAAAGCACTTTTAACATCCATTTGATAAAGTTTGAAATTTAAAAAACATGAGAAAGCAAGTAATATACGAATAGATTCAAGTCTTGCTACTGGTGCATAAGTTTCATCAAAATCAATACCTTCTTCTTGATTGTACCCTTGTGCTACTAACCTTGCTTTGTTCTTAATGACTTCACCGGATTCATCGAGTTTGTTCTTAAAGACCCATCTGGTACCAATGACAGGATGATCATTAGGACGTGGTACAAGATCCCAAACATCATTTCTTACAAATTGGTTCAACTCTTCTTGCATGGCAATTATCCAAAAATCATCCGCACATGCTTCGTTGATATTCTTCGGTTCAATGAGTGAAATGAAGGCAATTTGTGTCATGTAGTTCAACTTGGATCTCGTTTGAACGCCTTGATTTATATCTCCAATCACCAAATCTCGTGGATGATTCCTTACTTCAACATAGGCTTTCGGTAACTCGGTAGGAATCTCTTCATCCTTAGACATGTTAGTATCAATAGAAGATATAACAATATTATCATTAGGAGTATCTATGATATGATCATCATCATGTGGAGAAGTATTAGAAACAGGTTTAGTCAAGGATTCATCAAATTTAACATGTAATGATTCTTCAATAGTAAATGTTTTCTTATTAAAAATTCTATATGCTTTACTATGAGTAGAGTATCCAACAAAAATACCTTCATTGGATCTAGCATCAAATTTATCTAAAGCACCTTTTGTATTTAAGATAAAGTATTTACATCCAAAAATCTTAAAATAAAAACTTTTGGAATCCTATTATGAAACAATTCATAAGATGTTTTATTTAAAAATGGTCGAATAAGCACACGATTTAAAACATAACAAGCAGTAGCAATAGCTTCAGCCCAAAAATATTTTGGTAAGTTACTATCCATAAGCATAGTTCTAGCACATTCTTGCAAAGTCCTATTCTTTCTCTCTACAACACCATTTTGAGGAGATGCTCTAGGAAATGCAAAATTATGTGTAATACCATACTTATTACAGAAATTTGAAAAAGATTCATTCTCAAATTCTCCTCCATGATCACTTTGAATAGTGACTATGTTTAGAGACTTTTGATTTTGAATTCTTTTACAAAAACTTACAAATTCTTCAAAAGTGTCATTTTTATTTTTAAGAAAAATTACCCATGAAAAACGTGAGTAATCATCAACAATGACAAAAACATATCTACTCTTGTTTAATGAAGAAACACGAGTAGGACCAAATAAATCCAAATGCAATAATTCTAAAGGTCCATTTGTAGAAACTAAATCCTTTGATTTAAAAGATGATTTAACTTGTTTTCCTAATTGACAAGAATCACAAAAATAATCCTTTTTAAAAGCAATTTTTGGAAGACCTTTAACTAAATCAAATTTAGAAATCTTAGAAATAGTTTTCATATTCAAATGACCAAATCTTTTATGCCATAAAAAATAATCATTATTTGAAGCAAGTAGACATAAATTATCATTAGATGACATGCATGTTATTGATAACTCATAAATGTTATTGTTTCGAAAACCTTTAAATAAAATATCTTTCATATTAGTATCATAAATAAGACAAGCATCTTTTTCAAAAACAATTTTATAACCCTTATCACATAATTGACTAATACTTAATAGATTGTGTTTTAAACCACTTACCAAAAGAACATTTTCAATAAGAGGTTTTGAAATATTACCAACTATGCCGGTACCAATAACTTTTCCTTTGTTATTGTCTCCAAAGATCACTGTACCTCCTTTTTGATTTGAACGGAAGACAGTAGTTGCATATGTCCGGTCATGTGTTTGGAACACCCACTATCAAGTATCCACTTTTCTTTATAAGGTACCTATAAGATAAAACAATATATATGGTACCCATCATGATAGGGTCCGAAAAAGATTAGCCTTTAGGAACCCAAATCCAATTGGAATTTGGTTTTCACTTTTAGTATAAACATAATTCTTAGAATTACACACATCATGTATATAAGATGCAATATAAACATTTTTATCAACATTATTAAGATTCTTAGGAACCTATATATATTTGCATCTAATTCTTTTTGAAATAGTATTTCTTTTCACAAAAGAATTATTATTATGAAGATGTGTAGATTTTACAAAATTAGTTTTTGAAAATCCAATACCAACATGAGTAGGTTTATACATCTTATCTTTTGAAAAACCAAGACCAAAATGATTGTTAGACATCTTTTGAGAAGATAATAAAACATTTAAATTCTCTTTTTCTTTATTAAACTTTGTTACATTTTTCAAAAGATCTTCATACTTAATTTTGAAAACAATCATGTCTTTATCTAAAATAGAAATTCTAGAATTTAAAGAAATAGTTTCCTTTTTAAGTAAAGAATTTTCTTTTAAGAAAATTTCATTATCCTTTTTTAAAGATGCAATAACTTTTTCAAAATCTTCATTTTGAGAACTAAGAGAAGATGTTTGAGAAACAAAACATGCATTTCATGAATGAGTCTTTCATTTTCCTTTATTAAAACTTTATTTCTAATCTTTTCATTTTTGAAATTATTATAAAGTTCATTAAAGGCTTCTAATAAATCATCATAATCTTGTACCTCATTTCTTGGGCCATGAAGCAAATATTGGCGGTTTTCGTTGCTTCTTCTTCGTCAGAGGAAGATGAGTCGCTATCATCCCATGTTGCTTGAAAGGCTTTCTTCTTCTTGTTGAACTTGTTGGACTTGTTGAAAGTCTTGAAGTGTTCTTTTGATTTCATCAATGGACAATCCTTCTTCATGTGGCCTGGTTTGTTACACTTAAAACAAGTAGGAATATCGTTAGTATCTTTATTCTTATTAAACTTACCTTGTTTAAGAACCTTTTGAACTTTCTTGAAAGCATGGCCATTTCTTCTTCATCTTCATCCGAATTTTCCGTATCTGAAGTTGTATGGAAGGCAAGTACTTTCTTCTTGGATTGATGTTGTTGTTCGTCCTTCTTTCTTTCTTCTATTTGCACTTCATATGCCATTAGATTACCGATTAGGTTTTCTAATGTCATAGTGGAGAGATCGTTCGCCTCTTCAATTGCGGTTGTCTTCTTCTCCTATTCCGGTGTGAGTGCTCGAAGGATCTTACGGACTCTTTCAACTTGAGTGTAGTCCTTTCCAAGGGATGCAAGAGTATTGGTGATGTCGGTGAATCTTGTAACCATTTCGGATATGGTTTCATTCTCCTTCATCTTGAACAATTCAAATCTGTGTACAAGAACAGAAATTTTAGATTCTTTAACTTTATTCGTACCTTCGTGTGTTACCTGAAGTGTATGCCAAATTTGATGTGCAGAAGTGGATGTTGACACACGATTGAACTCTTCTTTGGTTATGGCACAAAATAGAGCGTTCATCGCCTTGGCATCAAGATTTGCATTCTTCTTTTGATCTTCATTCCAAGCGTCGTAGTTGGTTGTAGGCTTAGTGTACGATGCTTCTACAATGTTCCAAAGATCGTAGTTGAGCGACTGCAAGTAGATCTTCATTCTACACTTCCAATAATTGTAATTGGTTCCGTCAAATAGCGGTGGTCGTTGTGTAGAATGCCCCTCTTTGAATTGGGATGATGTGAACTCCGTTGCCATCCTTATATGGTTGTTGCCTTGAACCTGCTCTGATACCAAATGTAGGATCTATAATCAAAGCAACACAACACTAGAGGGGGGTGAATAGTGTTTATAAAAAATTAAACAAACTACTTGCAGAAATTAAAGTAATCACAAGATTAACACAGAAAATACAAACGCAAACACCGGAGATTTATCCTGGTTCGGTCCTTGTGACCTACATCCAGTCCCCAAGCAAAATGCTTGAGATTTTTCCTTTCTTTACTTGTGTACACCCACAACAAATGCCTTGTACACCACTTGACAAACACCCTTTGCCAAATGTGCACAACTTCTCTTCCACCAAGAGAACACGCCTTGTACAACTTTCATCTACTCCCAAGAAGACGCCTTGTACAAAATCTTCTTTGAAATGAATACAATGATTTCCTATAGCCTTGATACAGAATGTGTAGTGGACAAGGTTCAGTATAGGAAAGTTGAACTTCAGAATCCTTCACTAAGGGAAATGGCTTTTGGTTAAGAACTGAAGTTGGAGATTCAGTTTTCAGGTTTCTGGAAATTTTCTTTTGGAAAAACTGATGGAATGAATTGGTAATTGGCCTTAGGAATAACTTCCCTATTTATAGATGTAGACTAGGGTCAGTTAGGGTAGTTATGGAACCAATTCAGACATTTTAAACGTTGGAAAACGTTGTCAAATGAATCAGATAAGAGAAACTGTCCAACAGTCAGAAACTGCTTATAGTCGACTAGGATACTGAGTTAGTCGACTAGTCTAGGCAAAACTTCAACTATTAGTCGACTAGGTTTAGAGATTAGTCGACTAGGGATATGTCTGTTGGAAAAATTAGTTTCTGGATAACTGAATATAGTCGACTAGAAATGTCTGTTGGTCGACTATAAACTTTGTTAGTCGACTTAGTAATTTGGTGTAGTCGACTAAGTTTTGATTCAGAAAGAAACAGAGAGTTGGATAATTTTTGTATCTAATATTAGTCGACTTGAAAACTGGGTTAGTCGACTAGAGTATCTGTTAGTCGACTAGGTAGGAAAGTCAAGTCGACTAATTTGCATTCAGAGTCCAAACAGAGAGTTAGGATTTTGGTTTTGGAATGGACTAGTCGACTAGAGGTTTTTGGCAAGTCGACTAAGTTGGGTTAGTCGACTATATCAATAGGGCAAGTCGACTAGGAAAGGATTTTTATGTAAGTTATCAAGGCTTTTCATATTTTTCTAAGTTACACAACAACTTTCCAAAATCACCAAAAATCTTCAATAATCTTCATCTGAGGTAGAGCAATCATCATGAGGTAGAAGTGTTTGTCCATCATCAAAATCTTGCAATTTGAGAGGCTTCAAAATCTTGAACTTGTTAGGTTCCAACAGGGGTAATTTTTTCAATAAGATCATACAGTTCTCCAACATTTTACTGGGTCGTATTAGAGAGGTCACTGGTGGGTTCCTTCAAGATCCACATTATATTAATTGGGCCGTATTTCCTGGACCAATTAGACCACCATCGGAGCCACCACCATGAGGTAATTTTCCTTCCCTTCCCATTTGTTTCATGTACATACACATTCACGATGTATTGAGGACAATGCATGAAATAAGTGTGGGGGGAGAGTTTACTAACATAGTTAGTTTTACATTTTCTTTCTTTTACATTTTTTTAGGAACTTTTTAAAAAATCTCTTTTGTAAAGACACTCTTTTCTTTTCTTTTTACAAACTTTTTGAAACAAGATAAATAGTATTGATTTATTTTTAAGAAAATTAAGATTATCTTAGGAATTAGGAAGACCTAAAATGATGAAATTTTGAACTGAGTCAAAATAATAGATCTTGTTTAAAATTTAGGATAAGAAAGTAAGATTGGAAAGATAATTTGATCTTGAATTTTTTGCCTTAGATTTATGCACTTCACACTTACACAATTTTTTGGGATTGAAACAAAAACTGAAAATGCCATAAAAAAATATATATACTAAAAAAAATGATGATAATAAAAACTACTTATTGAAGTTGGGTAATTATGCCTCAGGAAGTATGATTATTCAGACATAAACTGGTGGACAAAAAATAAAAAAATCCCCTTTAGTTTTGTGGCCTTGTCTACTCGAGTCCTTAAGTCCGAGGGATATTTTCTCATCTGGTGCCCTAAGATCATCTGGTTTGGGAGTCACCGGCTAAAGGCTTGCTATCCGGGTAATTAAGAAAGCCTAAGAAAACTAAGGAAAAAAATAAATATATATATACACACAAATCAATAGCATGAAAGTTAGAGTCGATATCCCAAAAATCTTCACAGTTCACAAAGTGCATATTTTTCTAAGAGTTTTATGAAAGATCAAAGAGTCAATTCAATTTAAATTATAATTTATAACAAGATTTTGCATTTCGACTTAGTTTAGGAAATCATAATTTCTGGTTAACCTATGACCTTAGATCACTTATATTTTCGCAAAAATACTTCAACACTTTTCTCTATTTCAAAATGCGTTTTCAAAATACTAACATTTGATTTCTTTCTTTATGAATTTTGCGGGTGCAATCCGCTGGAAACCCTCAGGAGACAAAACTCCTTCTCTAGGGGAAATCTAGAGGTTTAACGGCTTGTTGCACATGCTCAGTGCAATCGCGTCACCTGCGAAAGTGGTGTAGTAATTTTCTTAGTTTTTTGTTTTGCTTGGGACGAGTAAAAGATAAGCGTGGGGGTGTGATTAGTCTCTAAAACTGCATATTTCATATCATATCTTCACATTTATTTAATATTAAATTATGCTAATAATACCTCTCTTGTATGTTTCTAGGTCTAAGGTGTGCAATAAAGAAGAAGACTCAAAATCACCATTTATTTGGTGATTAAAGGCCTATAAAGATAGCCATTGACCTAGGAGGGTGATTCTATCAAAATCAGGGACCAAAAACCCAAAACCGGGACATGCAGTTGACAGGGGGGCAACAAGACAGCGCGCGGCAGGCGGCCGCGCGCGCACGGCCGTACTATGGCTGCAAAAATGCGGCCATAGCCGCGTTTCTGCAGCCATACGGCGCGGCCGTGCCCGTACTTTGGGCCAGGGTTTGCCCCTGACCCCCTTTCCCCTGGTGCCTATAAATACCTCGTGGTTTTGCAGAGAGGAGATATATAGAGAGTAGTGTAGTTTTCATTCCATGTTGTAGTTTAGGGTAGTTTAGTTTAGGTCAGTTCTTATTCTTCCATTGTATTTTCTATTTCTTGTAAATCTTGTAATAGGAGAGAGAGTGGTATATGGTTAGAAAGTAAGAATTCTTGTAATAGAAGGTGACAATCTATGAAAGGTTCTATCTTTACCTCTCTTTATTTTCTTCTCTCTTACTCTTTTTACATGTTTAGCTAATCTTTTCTCTCATGACAACTAACTACTAACCACTAACTAGTATAACTTTTTACTTGATAATCCACATGAATCTAATAGCCTCTACTTGGCGTTGCTCTTGCAAGAGCCATTGATGGCTCATGATGATGGATCTAACACTCTAACATCCTAACTCTCTAACAAGCTAACATTACTTTACTCCATGCTTACTCTTATTTCGTGTTGATGGTTTAAGTGTAGCTTGCAATTATTTTGTTGAGTTAGGATGTTATGAGTTACATATGGGTCATGCTTTGAAACGCTCTTGAAAGAAGGACCAGTGATTGCCAAGGATACATGTGAGGCAACTATCACTAAGAGGTTAGCATGTTGGTGAAGTCATTAGTAGTTAGTAGCCATGAGTTTTCTTTCTTTTTCACCTTGTTTTAGATATATCTCAAAAACCACAATTATCTTATCTTCTATGTTTCCTACTTTTTCGTGTTTTACCGTACTCTCCTCTTTTCATTATTTGTTTTCTTTTCTTTTCATTCTTTCAAACTTTGAAGAACTTTTAACACACACGTGAATCAACCGGTAAAGCTTCTATCACCTCCCGTCTTTGTAGATTCGACTCGTTTTAGCCTCTATGCTATAACGGAAGTATCGAGGAAGTCAAAGCACAAACACTTTAAATCTTGATTTTAAAACATACACTTTTCGTGCGCGATTTTCTCCCGATCACCCACGTATATATAGGTACATAAAGTAATAACACCGTCTTCCTTCTCCACCGGCTCCCGCCGGCCCCTTCCTATGAAATGTGTGTGTGTGTGTATAAAGTAATAACACCATCTCCCCTCTCCCACCGACTCCCGCCGGCCTCTTCCTACAAAATTATATATATATATATGAAGCAATAACACCGCCTTCCCCGCCCACCGGCTCCCGCCAGCCCCTTCCTACGAAATGTATATGTAAATACACATGACATGTACACACAATTACCACATACAAGCCAATATATTACACACCATCCTGTTCATATATTTTCAATTTTATTTATAACAAGAAGTTTAATTTATCCGGTCTTTTCCTCTAATTTTCAAACATGTATCATACAAATACCACAATTTTATCCAGAAATATGACTAACAACACAAATAACAATCATATTCAACCTGTACATACAAGATACATGCACACATGCATTACACATATAAATCAATTATCAATCTTCCTCTGATTATATAACATACTACAATCATTTATGTAAGCATGCATCAACAACTATACCAGTCACTAATAGGACAATTTATTAATCATCCAATTCATAGATTATTAAGAATTTTTAAGGGAAGACTTATAGCACTTTACACTCACACCAATCATTATACTAGATAGGTAGTACCATTAATACATATGTAACACTACTTTTTTATATAACTAGTTATACCAATAAGAAGCAATTTTTCATGACATTCTATTTTTCTCAATTTGTTGATTTGGTTTCCAACATCATATCTCTAAAATTCATTGAAAAACCAATTTGAAAGTTTATATTATTTAAGTCAATTTGTTTACGACCACCCTCTAAGTTGAAGTTCTTAAGAGAGAAAATAATAGCTAGGAGACCAAAAACAATATAAGATTCATACTTGTCGCACTACTTACTAGAAAATATGTGTTTAATTCTAAGTCTGGCTTACTATACCCTTCATTATAATTATGAATCCAATATTGGACCAGAGCCTAATACACCCATAACTATACATGTTTAGTATAGATTCCTGTTGACCGCACACTTAGACACTCTTAACAATCAAAGCGGTGAAAGCTTTCCTTTACATGCTGTGATAACTAATACACCATTCACTTAAGCATTCAATTCATATAAGTTTTTCTTACATAATTAGAAATGGTTCTCTAGTTTTATGATCATAACCATGTCAAATCTCTGATCATTATGCATTTAATTAAATTAGTAAGATCAATTTACACATAATCAATTTAGTATATTTGGCATATAACAATCTAAGCTGTGAGTTGATTGAGTTAGAACCTGCACAAAAATACAGAATTTCAGATTTTAAGATTAATGAGTGCAAGTTACTCAATTCTACCGCAATAGCAAGTGGCTATGCGGGTCGTGATCCACAAGAAGAGACTAGTGATGGAAGCTTTTCTAGCAAGTTCTCTTTTATGCCACTATTAATGGTTAAAGTTCTTCTTTAGTTCTTTAAAAGAAAAAGGAAAAATTGAGTTAAAGTTGAGTTAGAAAGAAAGCGATAGAATAAGAAGGTGGAGAAATAAGAAGTGATTTGTACAAATGAGATTGAAAAAGAATGATAAAAGATTTGGTGGATAGTGGTGTTCTAAACTAAATGATTAAAAGAAAAGAAACTAAAAATTACTTATTTTTTTGGCCAAATACCTACCTTGAATCTTTTGCAATGATGTTACCTTGAAGCGAGGCGATCAACGTATAGCCCATAAGAGTTGATTCCCGTTTCCTCCACATTATATCATAAAGACGTTGCAAGTATGAAGTGATACAGAATGAAACTCAAAATTCATCGTCATGGGCTATCGGTGGCACTCGCAATGGCAAGGCTCTTTCGATGCTTTTAGACTCACTTGGATAACAATTGTACCAAAAGAAGAAAAGTAGAGAGAAGAAGAAGAATACAAAAACAAAGTACATACAAAAGGGAACTACAGATTCGATTTTATAACAATAAGAGAAAAGAAGGAAATCTTACATCGGTGTCACTCTCAGCACAAGCTTTGTTCTCGTTCTCCTATGAAACTCTGATCTCCTCTGATTTACATAAATTAAAAATAAAAATTATAGGAAAAGAAAAACAAAAACCTACACTACAAAGAATGAAAAACTGGACTAAATCCTACCTCTGCATGATCGTCCTCATTTTCAGTGAAAATCCTACCTTTTATAGGTAAAAACCCAGAGGGGAGAGGTGTGAGAAGATAGGGGGAGCAAACGCTCCCCTAACTCAGTAACCAAGCCGCGAAAACGCAGCTTTGGCCGCATTTTTGCGACCAGGGTGTGGCCAGGTGGCCACACCCGTTGGTGGTGCTCCTCGGCTTCTCGATTTGTCTTTATCTTCAGCTGGATTTGCATTTTAAGTCCGAGATTTTGACGAAATGGCCTTTGATCCTTGGCTTCAACCGATCGATTTGTAGGAATTTGTTCTAACTGATTTTCAACCGATCTGATCTGCCCTCATTTACTGAGTTCGAATTAATTCTGATTTAATTCAGAATTTGATGGGCTTTTGGGCTCACTTCTCTTCACTCTCCTTTAGGAATGGGCCTGCAAATAAATTAAACATTTAATTAAGAAAAAGCAGAGTTTATTCTATAATAAGTATGAGAATATGATAATAAATGTGCAGTATTAGTGACCAATCACACCCCCATACCTATCTTTTGCTCGTCCTTGAGCAAAATAACTAAACTATACTAAGGATTATTAGACCACTTTCGTAGGTCACGCGATTGCACTGAGCATGTGCAACAAGCTGTTAAACCTCTAGGTTACCCCTAGAGGACGAGTTTTATCTCGTAAGGGTTTTCAGTGGATTACACCCACAAAATCCATAAAGAAAGTGAAACAAAGAGTTAGTATTTTTGAAAAGCATTTTGAAAGAGAAAAATATTTGAAATATAATTGTAAGATTTAAGTAATCTATAAGTTATAGGAAAACTGAATTTTTCATTCCTAAACTTAGTCTCTATTCAAAATTTGTTATCAATCAAAGTAAGGAGTCAAATTGTACTTCTCATTTAGTCTATTACTTTACCCTAAGTCATATGCACCTTGTGACCGTAAAAATTTTGACTAAGGGTTCATTTATGCCTATATATATATATATATATACATACTTTTTTGTGGTATTATTCCTTAGTTCTATTAGGCTTTCTAATCTGCCCATGTAACGAACCTTTAATTAATGACTCCTAAACCAAACGGTCTTAGGGCACCGGGTGAGAAAACACCCCAAGGACTTAAGGACTCGAGCAAACAAGGCCACAAAACTAAGGATTTTATTATATGTACCCCTTTTAGGCGTGAATACTTATGCTTTATTAAGCACAAATACCCAGCTTAATCAGAGGATATATATATATATATATATATATATATATATATATATATATATATATATATATATATATATTTCAAACTTATCTAATCATCTTTCGCATAAATACTAAGGCTTACTTAGGCCAAAGCACCTAGCTAATCAATAATTAGATTTGTTCATCTTTCATAGATATATTTTTTTCTTTTTTTTATAAGGCATAAGAATCTTCATTTTTTTTGAACCCTAAGAGTGTAAGTGTATGAAGTGTGCATATTTCATTAAGGTAAAGATCAAGACTAAATTACTTTGACAAATTATCTTCCTAACTCTAAAAATCAAGCAAATAATCTTATTTTGACCAAGTTTAAGAAATACTAATTTTGACTTTTCTATTCCTTAAAATTGATTTAATTTCTTACAAAAAATATGTCAAAATATTGTTTCTATTTTCAAAAAGTTTTTAAAAGTAAGGAAAATGTTAATTTTTTTAATAAAAAGAAAAACCTAAGTTATGTTAGAACCCTCCCTCACACCTATCTCATGCATTGTCCGCAATGTATGAATTAATGCATAGATGCATGAAAAAGAAGAAAGGGAAGGAAAATGTTAACTTAAGGTGGTGGTTCCGGTGGTGGTCTGATTAGTCCACGAAATGCGGCCCAATCGACTTTTCGTGGAGTTCGGAGGAACCCAGCAGAAATCTCTTTTATATAACCCACTAAAACGATGTATATATGAACGTTTTTTTTTAAAAATTTAACCCCATCTAATTTCCAAATTCCATAATTAATTTCGGGGTCAATTTTGTCAACCGCCTTGTCCCAAAATGGAGTGCGAAAAGATAGAATGATTGACTTGGACTCAGGAAGTACTGGAACTAATACCGACTCAGGAAAGTGACTTAAGTCAAGTAAAGGTTCAGGAGTCGAGATTGGCTCAAGAAGTGGGTCCAAATCAAGAAGTTGAAATTCAAGTCCACATTCAGTTTCCCACAATGGAATGTGACTTAATATTGGTGATTCAAGTTCAAGAATGACAGCTGTGGGAATCAAAACTGACTCCAAAATATTACTCAAGTCGGGTAAAAAAATAGGAGTCAATATTGATTCAAAAATTTGAACTGGATCACAAAGTTGAGAATCTAGGTCACATTTCTCATTGAGTTCAATTTCATAAAAATGAGAGCTTGCTAATTTGTCAATAGGACTTTCAAAAGTGTGAAATTGGTCAAGTTCAATATGATGATCATCAAAGATGGGTGATTCAATTTCATGATGAATTGGCACAGGATCAATGTTGACTCGGGAAAAAAATTGAAATCAGGTGAAGACACCGGAGTGATTATTGAATCAGGAAGTAGAATTGAATCACTAAGTTGAGGTTCATGATCATATTCATTATCAAGTTCAATTTCAGGAAAGGAATAACTTGTCAAACTATCAATGTCATTTTCAAAATTTAGAGTTTGGACAAGTTCAAATGATTGTTCTAAAATGGAACCTTGTTTTCCAAAACAAAATGACTCGTTGGCTCTAACAGAATGGTTAGCGACATCAGAACTGGCCAAACGGTGAGAACGTAGAGTTTGGACCATCATATCTATGTCATGATTACGAGCGTTTTGAGCCTGAGTCATGGCTTCAAGCATCTTTTCATAGTTGATTGGTTCATCGTTTTGTTGAAAAGATGAAGTGTTGTCTTGAAATTGGTGGTGAAATTGTGAGTCCATCAGATTTTGTGATTGTTGTTTGGACTCAAGCATACTCATTTCCCAAAATTGATGTTTTTCTTGTTTGGACTGGTGGAACTGAGTATGAATCTTAGAAATATTGTGGACAAGGTGGATAAGGAGGGCAAGTTGGTTGAAAATTGGACTCGGGGGAGGTGAATCCCCACTGACTCTGTGAAGAGTTAAAATTATTCTGGAAATTATGGTTATAAGATTGGGGCATAGGTTATATTGATTCAGATAAGACCAATCGGCACACTAGGTTGGTTAAAGTTATGATATGCCGGGTTGGTAATATCCGAAAAAGAGGTTGATGTGTAATATGGATTACCATTAAAATTAAAAAATTGTTGTTATAAGCCATATCACACAATAAAACATAAATAAAGAAAAAAAAAAAACAAATAAGCAAACAAAAAAGAAAAAATTCTAACCTAAGTTAGGGTAGACCTTTGACCTAGACGACTCCTAACTGGTTAGACTGTCCATAGGAGGTATAATGCAGACTTTGACCACAAGCTAATCAGCCAGGTCAGGGCAAGATTGGTGGGAGGTTATCCGTCAAAGACGTTCCTTAATTAAGTAACCACCAACCTTCGGGGTTTCGGCCCTTAATCCCCTTCCTAGACACTGATTTGGCAGGAGTCAAATTCCAACACCTTTCCCCCTTAGGATAATCTCCTAATTGAGTCCGAGATGTCCCTAGGGCCAACGTCTACTCATTTTTAGTTAGGTTTGGGTTAGTGAGTGAGGAGACTGTTTGTGGGCTAAGGGAGGGTAATAACTTCCCCACCTTATCTTGTTTATAAGACAAGCCCTCAGATCAATTTAGTGCAGTGTACAAGAAAAGCAACACTTAAGCAATGTAAACAATCCAAAAGTGTTCTTATACTAGATGCTATGCACACGTACCTTTGCTCCAACACTCTTCAACAGTAAATAGAAAATGTAATGAAATAGACACGTGCCTAAATGCAATCTAAATCATTTTAGCATTTACAATCATCATTTTACTGTTGAGGTTAGAAAGTAAATACAGTGAATAAAACAAGGAAATAAATGCTACAGATATTTAAATTGCGCAATTCATCCAACCTGCAGAAAATACAAGTTAGTAGTTCACTCAGTTTGCCACAGGACTGTAGCAAATCTGAGGGCTTCTTGGCTCTGCTTTCTTGAGCAGAGTCCAAGGCTACTTATGTGTCCACTGCAGCAAGAATTCTTGTTGTCAAACCTGTACACTAAGAACAAACAAGAAAGTTAACCAAAAATGTAAATCTAAAAAGAGAAATACTTACCGTCCCTCCCCGGCAACGGCGCCAAAATTTGATTGAGTTAGAACCTGCACAAAAATACTGAATTTCAGATTTTAAGATTAAAGAGTGCAAGTTACTCAATTCTACCGCAATAGCAAGTGGTTATGCGGGTCGTGATCCACAAGGAGGGACTAGCGATGGATGCTTTTCTAGCAAGTTCTCTTTTATGCCATCATTAATAGTTTAAGTTCTTCTTTAGTTCTTTAAAAGAAAAAGGAAAAATTGAGTTAAAGTTGAGTTAGAAAGAAAGCGGTAGAATAAGAAAGTGGAGAAAAAGAAGTGATTTGTACAAATAGATTGAAAAAGAATGATAAAAGATTTGGTGGATTGTGATGTTCTAAACTAAATGATTAAAAGAAAAGAAACTAAAAATTACTTACTTCTTTTGGCCAAATACCTACCTTGAATCTTTTGCAATGATGTTACCTTGAAGCGAGGCGATCAACGTATAGCCCATAAGAGTTGATTCCCGTTTCCTCCACATTATATCATCAAGACGTTGCAAGTATGAAGTGATACAGAATGAAACTCAAAATCCATCGTCATGGCCTATCAGTGGCACTCAAAGGCAAGGCTCTTTCGATGCTTTTAGACTCACTTGGATAACAATTGTACCAAAAGAAGAAAAGTAGAGAAGAAGAAGAAGAATACAAAAACAAAGTACATACAAAAGGGAACTACAGATTCGATTTTATAACAATAAGAGAAAAGAAGGAAATCTTACACCGGTGTCACTCTCAGCACAAGCTTCGTTCTCGTTCTCCTATGAAACTCTGATCTTCTTTGATTTACATAAATTAAAAATAAAAATTACATGAAAAGAAAAATAAAAACCTACACTACAAAGAATGAAAAACTGGACTAAATCCTATCTCTGCATGATCGTCCCCATTTTCAGTGAATATCCTGCCTTTTATAGGCAAAAACCCAGAGGGGAGAGGTGTGAGAAGATAGGGGGAGCAAACGCTCCCCCTAACTCACTAACCAAGCCGCAGAAACGCGGCTTTGGCCGTGTTTTCGCGGCCAGGGTGTGGCCAGGTGGCCACACCCTGTTGATGGTGCTCCCCGACTTTTCGATTTGTCTTTATCTTCAGCTGAATTTGCATTTTAAGTTTAGGATTTTGACGAAATGGCCTTTGATCCTTGGCTTCAACCGATCGATTTGTAGGAATTTGTTCTAACTGATTTTCAACCGATCTGAACTGATATGATCTACCCTAATTTACTAAGTTCGAATTAATTCTGATTTAATTTAGAATTTGATTGGCTTTTGGGCTCATTTCTCTTCACTCTTCTTTAGGAATGGGCCTGCAAATAAATTAAACATCTAATTAAAAAAAGCAGAGTTTATTCTATAATAAGTATGAGAATATGATAATAAATATGCAATATTAGTGACCAATCATGAGTTCAGCTATATAATAATTTAGTAATAATCTATCACATGTGAAATCTTTGTCCATATAATTCAAGTCTGCACTACGTGCCAATTTAGGTTCATTATGAATATTATCAATTTTATGTGATCAAATTATTTCACATGCCGGTATTTTCTCATGTATCATCATTTGATTGGGTTTCCAAGCTGACATCCTCTTTACTAGAAGTCGGGTTTACGTTAGTCAATTGATTAAGCAATTTATCAGAAATTTCTAGGCTCATAATTCATATAGCTATTGGCCCAAAGGCCCATCACTCTAATTTTTGATGATGATTAACTAATGTAATTATAGTACTAATGATCTTGTGTTCATTAAATTTCAGTATTTATCAAGATCTTAGTCAGTGTTTAGCTTCAACAAAAGATTTGAAGTCAAGCTTTGAAGCTAGCACGTATTGATTCAAGAGCTCGCGCTTAAAGATCGCATTAAGTACTCAAAGAGGAGTCTGAAGAAAGTTTTCAAGAGAAGATTTTCGAGAAGTCTTGAGTCCTAATTTATAAGTTTAAGATTTTTCTTTCAGATAAAATTTAAAGGATAGATTAGTTGTGGATTGCTCAACCTCATATGCATACACACAAAATATTTCATATATTTCATGATTAAGTTTAGTTTTTGGAAAATATAGTTTTGGTTTAGTCTTGATTTTTGTTTTGAGTTTTAAAGAATACATATATTGGTTTCATGAATAGATTTTATCAAAACAAGTTTATATGGTTTATATGTATATTTGATTTCATTCGTACATATTGTTGCTTCATATTCTTTAAAAACTTATTTTGATGAATTTAGTTCATGTATTTTAGTTTTGTATTTATCAAAACCTATTTTAGAACTTATTGTCAAAAACAAGTATATTTCATATATTATGTGTATTAGATCATTTCCATACACACTATGCTTCAAATGTGTTTAAATATCTTATTTTTGTATTTGTACTAGTTTTAAAAAAAAATCATTTTTCCATTTAAAAGTTTGTTTTTGAAAAATACGGTTTTTGTTCTAAGATTTAAATTCTATGCCTCAGAAATAGTTCAACATGTTTGTAATATGTGTTGATTTTTTATCACACATATTTATACTTCAAATTATTTTAACGAACCTATTTTTGTGTAATTTATAGGATTTAAATAAAATTATTATGGGTTTTCAAAGTTAGAATTTAAACCCTTAACATTTTGGGTTTGGGCTGCCGTCGACCGACCGAAAGGTCGACTGAAGCAGCGCTCGGTCGATCGAGCGGTCGACCGACATGCACAGAAACGTACATGCACCCAATAACCTTGGCTCGGTCGACCGACCAGTCGACCATAGCTAGGCTCGATCGACTGACTGGCTTCACCCAACTCTCGGTTGGGTGCTGGTCGACCGAACGGTCGACCAACAGAGAGGCTTCCTCTATGTGTCCTAGGGATGGTCAGCTGGTAACCCAAATGATCATAAAAATGACCGTTGGCTAGTCGACCGGATGGTCGACCGACAGGTCATTTCTGACCCAATGACTAGTTTTCTGCAGCCTATAAAATGGGGTCTTTTGGCTAGTTTTGTGCAAGATTTTTATAAGTGTTTTCTAGAGATCTTCTACAGGGTTTCTCAACAAGTTTTAGATCTTCACTTCCATATCCAAAGAGGGTTTTTTCCAAGAGGGTTTTTTTTTGAGTTTTCAAAAGAGATTTCTTGACTTTTCTACTACAACATCTATCTAGTTTTTCTCACACAAGCTTGACTTTTTCATTGCTATATCCATTCTTTAGAGATCCTTATTGTGAGAGTGTTTGTGTAAGTCACCTAGAGGGGGGGTGAAGAGATGACAAGCTAATCAAATGCAAAACTAATACGAAATTAAAACTAATTGTGCAAACTAAAACTATTATGCAAACACACAAAGTATAACCAAAGAGTGTAGCTGAATTCCCGATGAAGGGCTCTAGACTATCTCCTCAAGATTTCTCTAGATTAAGAGTTGAGGTACCACTATGACTCTCTTGGTTGAATACAAGTGTGAGCAAACAATCCCAAACATATATCAATTAAGCAAAAGAAAATATCAAACATTTAATAGATATGAATAATAAGAGCATGCAAGATATAAAACACAAGTGAGAGAGAGAGATGAGCAATCACAAATACGGGAGAATTATTTCGTGGTTTGAGCACACTTGCTCTACATCCCCGCCAAGACTATGAAAGATTTTCACTATAATCGATCCTGTAAGACCACTCGGTGCCACAACACGTACAACGAGCTCCCTCAAAAACTCTTGGACCGGCAAGTCTCTCACTTGTTTCCCTAAGAACAACACACGCGAACCCGCAATCTCGCCAAGGCCGCAACCTCTACAACTCCTCTAAATACAAAGGTGGAACACTTGGTAATCACTTCTCTTGATCACCAATAAATATCCTCATAAACAAGGATCCTATAGAGGATGGATATAGTAATGGATAGCTCAAGCTTGTGTGAGAAAACAAGATAGATGTGGAGGTGAAAAATTCAAAGAAAGGCTTTTAAAAACTCAAGAGAATCACTTTTGATAAACTCTCTTTTGATATGACAATGAAGCTCTAAAAACTTGTTGGGAAAACTCTATTGAAGATGGAAAAATAAGCTCTTGAAAAAACTTGCTTAAAACTCACACAAAAATTTCATATTTATAGGCCAAGAAAACTAGCCATTATGGTTCAAAAACTATCAGAAATGGCATGAAAGTGGACTACCCGGTCGACCTACCAACGGTCAAATTTCTGACCATTGGAGTCTGGCGGTCCACCAGACGGTCGACCGACCTCAAACTCAGACTGTGCAATAGGTCAATTGTGAGCACAGTTTTGAGACTTAAAACGTTAGAATTTGAAAACATGTATATAGAATAAATTTGTAGATATTGAAGTCTTATTTCTAATCTACTTAAACCAAATCAATATCATTTCGTAGTAGAAAGTTATCAATAAAATATTGAAAGGTGTCAAACCAAAAACTGTAAACTATTTTCAGAACAAGAACAGTATTCAACTCAATATTTGACATCTTAACATTTAAATCAGAAAATGATTGTTCAGTAAGAAATGTAGCCCTGAAAGTTATCTTTGAAATACAATTTAAATCATATTGATTGAATATAAGAATAAAAAGTTATGGCCAGAAAACTATAAGAGTATCGAGCATATCAGCAGAACGGTCTACCGCCCGGTCGACCAAGAAAACCCGAGAGCTCTGCAAACTCAGTCGGTCGGCTAGTCGGTCAGCCGAACTCAACTACGGTTAACCGGTTGTTCGATCGAGCATAAGTCACATATGCTTGTGCATGTCGGTCGACCGCTCGGTCGACCTGCTCAGCCTTCGGTCGATCGGTCCGTCGACCACAAGCAACCCAAAAACAGTTTTAACACCTTTTTAAAATACATCTTAAATTCCATAAAATCTTCATAAAAAATAAGTTTATTGAAATACTTTAAAGTACAAATATGTGATCAAAAATCAACACACATAACAAACATATGGACTATTTTTGAGACATAGAATTTAAAGCTTAAAACAAAAATCGTATTTTTCGAAAATCAAACTTCTTGTGTGTGTGTGTGTGTGTCTATAAGTTTGAGCGATTCACAACTAATCTATCCTTTACATTTTATCCTAAAATAAAATCTTAAAACTTACAAATACGACACAAGTCTTCATGAAAACCTTCTCTTGAAAATCTTCTTCTTCATTTCGATTGGTCCAAACTTGATCCATGAGCTAGACTCCCCTTTGAGTGCTTGATGCGATTTTGATGCGCGAGCTCTTGAATTAACATGTGCTAGCTTCAAAACTTGACTTTGAATCTTTTGTTGAAGCTAAACACCTTCTAAGATCTTGATTGAAAATCTGAAACTAAATAAGCACAAGATCATTAAAACTATAACTATATGAGTTAATCATCATCAAAACTAGGGTGATAGGCCTTTAGGCCAACAGTTTGTTGGTGATCAAGGGAAGAGATCACCAAGTGTTCCACCCCTTGTATTTGAGGAGTTGTAGAGGTTGCGGCCTCGGCGAGCTTGCGGGTTTGCGTGGGTGTTGTTCTTGTGGGAACAAGTGAGGGACTTACAGGTCCAAGAGTTCTTGAGGGAGCTCATTGTAGGTGTTGTGGTACCGAGATCTTGCGGGATCATTATAGTGAAAATCCTTCATAGTGGTGAAGGCGAGGATATAGAGCAAGTGGCCCGAATCTCGAAACAATTCTCCCGTATTTGCGATTGCTCATCTCTCTCTCTCACTTGTCTTTATATCTTGCATGCTATTTATTGTTCATATCTCTATTTACTTAATATTACTTATGCTAAATAGATATACTTGCTTGGGCGGTTTGATATCTAGCATTGTTATTATTGTTCATACTTTACATGCTTGATACTGTGTACACACTAGTATTCAACCGAGATAGCTATAGTAGCACCTAAACTCTTAATTTAGAGGAATCTTGAGGAGATAGTCTAGAGCCCTTCACCGGAAATTCGGGTTCACTCTTTAGTTATACATTGTGTGTTAGTATAATAATTAAAGTTTGCATAATAGTTTTTAATTTCACATTTATTTGGCATTAGATTAGCTAGTCACCTATTCACCCCCTCTATGTAACCTACAATAGCTTTTTTTTACTATAATTACATATGTGTTTGAATTACATAAATTATCTGAATCAAACTCTTGTAGAATTCTTAGCTTGAACGCTTAGTAGTATTTGACAATAACCCTTATCACATATGCCCGATTGCGAGACGGTAAGAGCCACAGGAAAGTAGGCTCTCCTATCTTTCTAACAGGACATCATATACTACATGTAGTGAAATCTATCAATGGTAATTAGATGGAAACTTACTATTTAAATAACATTCTACAGTTCTGTCTGTCAGGACACCCGACAGTTTTTATCATAATTTTTATTTTTGGTATCAGAAAAAGACACGAAAATCTCTGATAGAATCTAAACTTAATATCTATCTAATGATATATTACATATCCTGCGTCACTTATATAAATAGTTCTAAATAGACAGAAACTCTTCTGTCATGCACAAGTTCTGCAACACAGTAAGGATCAATCAATATTATTTCAGCAATAACTCTAAATCCAGACCTCCAATAGAGACGCGGTAAGAGCCGTTCGAAAGTAAACTCGATTACCTTTCCAAGGTATATTACACGATACTTATTGTTCTTAATATATTGACGAACTGAATTAGAATTTACAAATTTCAATGTTTAACACTTTTGTCCTCCAATTACAAAAGTGCTCAAGTTATGAAATTTTCCACTTCTTCTTTGATCTCTTCACTCAATTTGGCATAATAAAATCTTAATATATGAAATGATTATATGTGAACACATAATAAATTTGTAAATTATACAGGAATCATGGACTTCTCGCAAAAATAACTCTTCTATTTTACCGGTAAGAATTGTAGTCCAAATTTAGAAAAGACTAACTTGAAACTTGAATTTATCATCAAATTCTTCCACCAATTTCTTAGTAGACATACTTGATTTTTATTAAAAATTTCTAATTCATTAACCTTGATTTACACTATCAATTCCTACTAACCATAAATTGAAGACTCAACTTGTCAATCACACATAAAGATTGAATTCGGATCAAAATTCATAGATCGAGAGATTTACGTTAGAAGAAGCCCTTAACCCTACAATTAACACTACTAAAAAAAATTGATTGGAATGATAATAAACTCATTTGTAATAGACTTTATGGTTTTTTTTTCAAAAATCCTAAAGCAACAATAATTTGAAAATGTGAGTTTAGTACAACTTATCATGCTCTCAATGAGAGTTTAGCACCACTAATCATACCATGCATAAAAGTTAACACAATTGATTGATCACATACATGAACTTTCATAGAAATTAAACTCAAATAAGAGAGAATGGGTCAAATAAAGACTCCGTCACCTATAGATTTCCTCCTCTTCGAAGTGATCATGCCTCCATCTTGTTATTGGTGCCATGGCAGACCTTCACAGGAGAAAAGAGATTGGAATGAATTAGAAGGAGAAACCAAGAGTGACAAAGCTAGGGTTTTGATCAAACTTACCAAAAGAAAGAGAGTGTGAGAGTAGAGGAGCAAGAAGGAAAGGGGTTGTTGCCCCTCCTACCCAGGCGGCGACCTCTCAGCGCCGCCGGCTGGTACGTGCGGCGTGCGCGCGCCCTAGGCTGCACCACCAGTTCTAGAAAGGGGGGAGAAAGAGTTAGGGGGAGAGAAAGGATTTGAGAGAAAGAGAGCTAGGATTTTGAGGGATTGAGGAAGATGAAGGAGGGACATGTTTCAACCCTAGGAATGAAAAAGAAGAATGAAAAATATCAATTCCCATTTTACACAAATCCCCCTTTACCCTATATTAATTCCTCTCCCTTTCTCTCCTCAAGCCACAGTATCCATATTATCCAAGGTAGATCCTAACCCTACATCATCCCTCTCATGCACACCTACTTTCTCCACTTACTCTCTTTCTATTTTGAATTCTTGTATTTTGAATGATGGTATTTGTGTATAAATTTGTATATATTCAGTTTCATATACAAGTACATACACTTGTATATACGCTATATTTACATTTATCAAGTTTCATTTCACTACAATTCTTTCCCACAAAAATGTAAAAGTAAATATCCATTATACAAAATAATTAATTCCATCATCACCTCTAATAAAATTATATATTCTCTTCAATCAAGAATTAAAATATTAAATTTATATCTTAATAACTGGGGTGCTACAAAACAGTAGTTAGTTGACATAAAGAAGGCATTGAAATGTTTGTTTACCACGGTAATATGTATCCTTACGTGCTTCCGCTTCATCAATATTTATATTATTACTTGTATTATTCTAGCATGATGAATATTGATGTTTATTATAGTTGATAACACAGATAATGATATATACATGTTCAAGTTAAAGAATTTATAAAAGAGCTTATTTAATTGCGTATATAGTTCATGTAGAAAATAGCCGGCCCAAAAAAAGACTATTGTTTGGTTGAATTATGTACGGCGTCGGATACTTGATGTGGATAATGCAAGTGGGAGAACCTTGGTAAGTGGTAATCGACCCAAAGAAGGTTATCACACTATAGACCCATATTGTATTACCCTCATCAACTAGTCTGACGGCAGACAAGTATCTAGATGTGTAAATTTGTGTGGCCCATGCGTGTGGCAATGGTACAAAGGAAGGTTGTCATTATGGCCGGATCATTATATATTATTATATATAATATATATATATATATATATATATATATATATATATATATATATATATAATTATATATATATATTCTATGGTCGATATAGATAACTTAAACTTTGAGACCAATTCTATAAAGGGACAATCGGCCCAAAGGATGACTGTTCTCTTATATAGGAGCTCAATTTTAGGGTATCTATATTGAGCCAATACAGTATTGGCATAAAGAGACACAACTTGTTCTGAAAGTTTGGCCGCTCTATCGGTTAAACTGGTTGCATTTTCTAAAATTTAATTTTTTATAGTTATTACAGTAGAATTTTGTTAAATGTAATGTTTATGTTAAAATGATAAGAATTGTACACTTATGTAGTCAAAATGAATGGTACAAACTTTAAGAAGTGCAAGACCACGTAAAAGATCGTTCTTGGATTCATGGACCTGACTACACCTTGAGGACTGATGGACCCCTACTGTCAATAACAAAAATTCAGTTAAAAAAAAGGCCAATTATGATAAGTGAGAGAGGTCTAACATGATGTGTCTAATGGTCATAAAGCACACTATTTTTATAACTATTAAGGGTTCTATGCTTGATAAAGTCAGGCTAAGAGTTTTCCAGCTAAAGTAGCCGACCGGTTTATTAAATTGGATAAAGTTGAGGCCAGCACGCATCTTAGCAAGCTGATAAATATGCGCTACAACGGCAAAGAAAATATAAGGTGTACATTATGAAAATGTTCAATTTTGTTTTTAAATTAAATGCAATAAAATTAGAACTTTCTGAAGAGATTCTAGTGCACTTCATTCTAATCTATTTCTTATAAAGTAACCCTTTTCAAGATTATTTATAATGCTTAAAAGGAAAAATGGAGTCTCACTGAGCTCATTAGTCACAGTGTCAAGAAAAAAGAGACTAAATAAGAAAAGACTGAAAATACTCACTTAGCATCTAGGGTAATACTTCTAATAAGAAAAGAAAAAAATGAAACTAAAGAGAGGAACATAAACGCCACTATGGTAGCTGATCCTAAATAGCAAAAGTGCATGATAAGAAGTCTAAGGTCATTGCATGCTTCTTCTGTAAGAAAGTAAGCCACCTCAAGCAGGATTGCATAAAGTACCAGAAATGGCTATTTAACGGGTTTATCTCATATTTATGTTTGTTCTACAATTAATTTAGTTTACCGCCACTTCATACATGGTAGATAGATAATTCATATAAGCGATTCAATGCGAAACTTTCAAACCAAAGAAAGCCCAACACAGCTGAGCGATATGTATACATGGGTGATGGAAATAAAGTTGCAGTTAAAGTTGTTGGAGTTTGTAGGCTTAGATTAGATTTCTGGTTTTTTATTTTAGATTTGAATGAGACTATATGTACCATCTTTTTAGGCGGAATCATATTTCTATTTAATTGTTAGACAGATTTGTTTTTACTATCACTCTTGGTAATGAAATACTTAATCTACTTTTCAAATTTAAAGTTGTTGGTACTAAAATTCTGATTGATGGCTATATAAATTGAAACTTCATGCTTCATATCCTGAATCTTTATATGTGAATAGCCTAGGCACTAAGCGAACATAAATTAAAGAATCATTAGAAAGTTTGGGGCTAGACGGAGTTCAGGCATCTTAGATTTGGTGTATACAGACATTTGTGGTCCATTCCATATACCTTATTGGAATGGCCACAGATACTCATCACTTTTATGGACCATTACTCTCGTTATGTTTAAAATCTATAAAGCTAAAGTTGAAAAATCAACAGAATAGAAAAATTAAAGCTGTTAGATTTGACCATGATGGTGAGTACTATGACACATACGGTGAATCAAGTAGATGTCCAGGAACTTTTTTCAATTTTCTGAAAGAGTGTGGTATTCTAGCCCAGTACACCTGTAAGGGATACCTCATCAAAATGGTATGCTGAGAGATGAAATCACACACTAAAGATTATGGTTAGAAGTATGATAGCTCATACTACTCTACCAGAGTCATTATGGAGTGAAGCCTCAAAGACAGTTGTATACCTCCTTAATAGAATACCTAGCAAAACAGTAACTAAAATCCCATATGAGTTATAGACTGAAAAGTCTCCCAGTATTAGGAGTTGAAGCTCGGTCATATACTATTAAGAAGAAGCTGAATTCAAAGACAGTTAGCTATTTATTTAAAGGGTATTCTGAGAGGTATAGAGGTTTAAGTTTTACTGTCCCTCCACAAAGAGCATAAATACGGATAATGCTAAATTTTTTTGAGGATATTCAGAACAGTGAGAGTCAACTACATAAGAATTTCACATTTGAAGAAGAATAGATTGTTATACCCATGACAACTGTGAAAGTATGCCTAGATGACATGATATCTTTGATTGGTTTGAAAGAAGACTTGGTTTGTTTCCCAAGTTGGCACGCACTACAAATGCGGTCTTTCTCAAACTTCAAACAAGGAATACCCTTCACCAATTCTTTAGAATCAATTCTAATAAGGTGATCAAAAGATGCATGTCCTAATCTTCTATGTCATAACTCTGAAATCTCATCAAAAGCATTTAAACATTTAGTAGAGCAATCCAAATTAAGCATGTCAATTATATACACATTATTTTCATGAAATCCAGTGAGAATATAATCATTGGTTTTATAATCAAAAATTTTGCAAGAAGATTAATCAAACACAACTTTGAGACCACGATCAGAATGTTGACTAATACTAAGCAAGTTATGTTTAAGCCCATCAACAAGAAACTACATTTTCAATTAAAGGAGATGCACCAATCTTAATGTTACCTATACCGATGATGATGCCCTCGGAGTCATCTCTGAAGGTGACGATGCCACCTTCAAAGTACCTTGATAGGGTTGTAAAATTGTTGATTTCCCAAGTCATGTGCCTTGAACAACCACTATCAAGGTACCACCGCTCCTTACGTCTTGGAGTCTTGGTGTGTACCTACATCAAATAAGTTAAGACTTGATTTGTGTACCCATATTTTCTTGGGTCCTAATGAGTTAGTGTTTCGAACCCAAACAAGATTATTTGTACTATTTATATGATCATAGCAAAATTTAGCTAAATGGCCATTCCGGCCACAATAAGTACATTTATAAATTCTTCCATATTTAAAAGCATAATGAGCATGTGGTTTACGAACATGTGAATTGTGAGCATGAGAAGTTTTAGCATGATTGACATGTGATGTATTGGCATGAGATGTTTTATCATTTTTAGCATGCGGAGTGTGCATATGCTTCTTTGAAAACATTTCTTCTAATTTAGTATTGTTAAAAGCACATTCTTTTAAAACATTTCTCAAATCATTGATTTTAGTTTTTAACATGGAAAATTCATTTTCATCAATTTTAGGATATTTAGCTTTACAAGCAACTCTATAGGCATCAAAATCTCTTTGTGTTGAAATAAGATTAGAAGATAGTTCATCCTTTTCTTTTGAAGAAATGGCAAGTTGATTTTTAAGTATTTCAATTTCCTTTTTCAATTTTGAACTCTCTACCTTTTTATCATCAAAACTTTCTGAAAGTTCAACGAAAGCATGTAATAACATTTCTCTACTTATTTCACTTTCATCATCAAGTGGTTGGGTAGTTACCTTAGGTGTGTTTGCCATGAAACACACATTTGCCGTGTCGACTTCATCTTCGGATTCACTTTCCGAATCCCAAGTGGCTTTGTACGCCTTCTTTTCAACCGGCCTCTTTTGCTTCAAGGAGGAGGATATCTTTTTCTTGAAATCTGGACAATCGGCCATGATGTGTCCGGGTTTCCGACAGTTGTAGCATATGATCCTTTTCTCCTCCTTCCCTTCCCATCGCCTTCTATAGTTGAGCTTATTTTGGCAGTACATTCTCTTTACATTTCTCACAAGAAGAGATAGCTCTTCATTATCTTCTTCATCTTCTTCATCATCGTAGTTGGTGGAGGAAGACTTGAAAGCTATCGACTTTTTCTTTTGAGGTACCGCATCTTCACTAACCTTCTTCTCCATCTCATGAGTCTTTAGATTTCCAATAAGACCTATGAGCTTCATCTCGTCTTTGTCATTCAACTCCTTCAAGGTGGTAGCTTTGATTTCCCATGACAAAGGAAGAGCACGAATCACTTTACGCACCTTTTGGTCGTTGCTTATTTCATCACCTAGAGAACAAAGAGCATTTTAATCTTAGTAAACTTGGTAATCATATTATCAATAGATTCATCTTCTAGCATTTAAAACTTTCATATTGGGAACGCAAGAGATCTATTTTAGCTCTCTTGACTTGTGATGTTCCCTCGTGAGTGACCACTAAGTGTTGCCAAATCTCATAGGCGGATTTGCAATGGATAACCCGTGTTAAGTCATCCTCATTCAAAGCTGAGAGTAGGGCATTTTAAGCCTTTGAATTAGCATCAAATTCCATGAAGGTAAGTTTGGACCAAGTGTCCTCCTCACTTTCGGGTCTAATAAAAGGCTTGGTCAAAGACATAGCAAATAGACTACCTAGAGATTGTAGGAAAATGGTTCTCCTAACTTTTCATATGGGAAAGTTGAGTCCATCAAATTTGGAAGGGGTCTTAATGTTATCGGCCATCTTTACTAGTGTATGAATGAAGATATGAAAATAGTGATTAGCAAATTATAGGATCTCTCTAAGGATGTGAAGCAAAAATTAGAGTCCTAGCTCTGATACCAATTGAAATCACCTAGGGGGTGAATAGGTGATAATGCTAATCAATGCACAAATTTAAAATGATATGTTGCAACGATCACCTGAAACAATATTAGAAGCCGAATACCCCGTGAAGGTCTCTGAACTCCTTCCTCGTGATTCCTCTAGATAAGAGTTTGAGGTGCGTAATGCAATCTTGTTGTGTGTGAGTATTGATCGACAATATAGTAATGAATAGAAAATAAGTAAATAACACAAATAAACCAATCACAAACACTGAAATTTCTTTTGAGGTTCGAGCACCTAGCTCTACGTCCCCGCCTTCACCCAGAAGGATTTTCGAACCACTATAACTTTCAGAAAGAATTACAACCACAAGGGAGCACCCAACTCCTCTATCACACTCCTCTAGTCCAGAGGTAGTGGAGCCACAAATACAAGAATATCTTGGTGATCAAAAGACCACAAACCCTCTTTTGAAAAATTTTTTCCCTTACAAAAACCCTAGAGAATAATGTATAGGATTGAAGCTCAAGTTTTGTAAGTGAAAAAGAAAATAAAATTGAAGGGAGTTTTGAATCAAAAACTTCAGAGAAAAGAGAGAATTTTGAGCACAAAAACTGAGAGCAAAAACTTCTTTTGAAAGACTTAAACTTGATTTCTTTTGCAAAGGATTGTTGTAATCACCTCAACCCTAATTATCCCTATTTATAGGATAAAGGTAGGGATTAAAAGTTAAACTGTTATAATGAATAATTAGGAAAGATTAGACCCAAATCCAGCCCTAAAATCATTTGGAGAAGAAAAACACGTTTTAAAACGTGTTTAAAAAAACTAGCCGTTTGGGCTGAAATTAAGCTCACGGTCGACCGGCCGGTCGACCGGTTTTCAAAATATTTGACCATTGCCAGCCCATGGTTGACCGCCCGGTCGACCGTCCCAAACAGAGACTAACATGCTTTCAGTCGGCCGAAGCTCGGTCGACCGATATGGGGTCCGGTCGACCGGGTAACGTGCACACATGCACACACCCAAACGGTCAGAAGCGCGGTCCATCGCCCGGTCGACCGTTCTGACATAAAACATGGCCGATCGACCGGCCGGTCGACCGCAACAGGCCAAAACAGTTCTTTGAAAATGGTTTTGAAGATCCTAATAATTTTCAAATTAATTTTGATCAAGACTTGGTATACTATATAAAATAGAGTTTGTAAGTATTAGAATATGTTTATAAAAATATTTTATATATAGGAGAAATATCTTTAGAAAAATCATGTGCAAAATCTTGTGTGTGGGGAATATTGAGCTTCAACACTATACACTATCCATTAACAAACTAAAAATTATAAAAACTGAGAAAGGAAGTCTCTGAGCCGCGTTACACCAAGATGGAGCCTTCTCTCCCATGAAAACGTCCTCTTGCGTCATTTGTCTTTTAGCATCATAATCCTTGCAATATGCTTAAAAGGCTGTCATGACTAGTACAAACCTGAAACTCATTCTAAACAACTTATTAGTACCAAATAGCTTCTATATGCTTTGTTATCATCAAAACTTAAACAAATAGAGAGTGTAACCTTTTGGGCCAACAAACTGTTCCAAATAATGTAGTTGTTCCACTTCAGCATGAAAATACAGTTGTACCCTTATAAGGTACATATACAGTTCATCCTAAAGTAGAGCTACTAATGAGGTAAAACTTGAAATTTTCAACCACAAGCGCCTATAAGATCAATTAGGGAGAGGAGATCAGCTATTGCAAATGACTATATAGTTTATCTTCATGAGCATGAGTTTGACATAGGGCAAGAGGATGGCCCCACATTCTTGAATGAGGCCAAACTTAGCGTTCACTATGCTAAGTGATCAAATGCTATGAAAGATGAGTTAAAATCCATGAAGGATAATGATATTTGGATTTAGTAGAGTTGACTAAAGGAAAAAAATCGATTAGTTGTAAATGGGTGTTCTAAACCAAGCGGGATTCGAAAGGCAATGTTGAAAGATATAAGCTATATCTTATCACAAAGGGATTCACTCAAATAAAGGGCATTGACTGCAAGAAGACACTCTCCTTTTTCATGAAGGAGTCTTTTAGAATTATTCTGGCACTAGTGGCCCACTTTTACTGGAGTTACACTAAATGGATAATAAGACTGACTTCCTTGATAGTGACATTGAGAAAGAAATCTATATGGTGCAACCAAACATTTTTTGAAGCCAAAAGTTTATAATATTTGGTTTACAAATTAAAGAAATCCATTTATGGTCTAAAGCAAGCATTCCATCAATGGTATTTGAAATTTGATCAAGTAATATCCGATTTTAATTTTAAGGAGAATGTAGATGATCAATGCATTTACCATAAACTTAAAAAGAGTAGACATATATTTCTTGTGCTATATGTGGATATCATTCACCTAGAAAGTAACGATATGGCTCGTTTACTTGAGACCAAAAGTTTTCTCTCAAAGGATTTTGAGATGAAAGATCTTGGAGATATTTTTTTTTGGTAATAGGTATCCAGATTCAACATGACATGATACGTGAAATATTAGGTTTATCACAAAAGGCCTATATCGATAAGGTGCTAGATGGATGTGTCATGAAGAATTGCTCTTGGGGAGATAAGTTTAGTCTACTCTAATGTCCCAAGAATGATCTACAGAAAGAGCAAATGAAAGATATTCTATTTGCATCGGTGGATGAAAGTCTGATGTATACTCAAGTTTGTACCCGTTCAGATATAGCATATACCATTAAGAAACTAGGAAGATATTGATTAATCCTAGGATTGATCACTAGAAGACTGCCAAGAAGGTAATATGATATCTACAGAAGACTACACAAAATTAATCAGTTGCAGCTGATGGGATACACAGATTCAAATTATGATGGATGTATCTACAAAGAAAATCCACTTCAGGTTATATTTTTTCTGATTACAGGAAGATAGTGGATTTAGTCAGGAGGCCATTGCAGCTACACTGTGACAATAGTTATAGAGCTCTACTGTAATAGTGACAAGAGTTCAGCAAAATCAAAACATATCGACATTAAGCTTCTTGTCATCAATGATAAAGTTTGGAATCACATTGTGTCTGTTGATAGTGTTAGTACTACTTTTTAACATTACAGATCCACTCGTTAAAGGACTTTCTCCTAAAGTCTTCTTACAGCATATTGCTCATATGGGGTGGCTAGTCATGATGATATCATGGTTTGGTGGGAGTGGATAATTTAATGTAACATACACTATTTCTAAATGCACTTCATGTATATTTGTTGATTCTGATAAATAAAGTTATAATTGCTTTTCCTAAAGTCTACTTTTGCGTATTTGAGTTTGTTGAATTAGCAGTTAGACTCGTTGGAGTCATAAAGTTAGACTCTTTGGAGTCATAAAGCTAGATTCTTTGGAGTCATAAATTGAAAACCACTTGAAATTGTATCTTATTTAATAAGAGGACATTTTCATGACACACATTTGTTGGCCCAGAGGCCTTCTACTCTAGTTTTGATGATGATTAACTCATGTAGTTATGTTTACTAACAATCTTGTGAAGTTTAGTTTCAGATTCTTAACCAAGATATTAGTAGGGGATTAGCTTCAACAAAGGTGTTTTGGAGCTTCTCACATGGTGATTCAAGAGCTTGAGCGACAAAGTTCATACCTAGCACTCGTTGGAGTCAAGCTCGGTGGATCACGGTTTGGATCGAGTCGACTTGAAGACAGAGTTCGTCAAGAAGACTTCGGTACTTAGTTTAGTTTTTATTTTAGATCCATCTGTAAAGACTAGACAGTGTGATATGCTCAAGTTCACAACACACACACTTGTTTTAGTTTTCATGTTTATTGGTTTTCGGTTTTTGGTTTAACCGATCTTGGTTTTCATGAATAGATAGTATCTGATTGAGTTAGACCTGCACACAAAATACAAAATTTTAGATCTAATAATAGGATGTGCAAGGTGCTCAATTCTACCGCAATAGCAAGTGGCTATGCGGGTCGTGATCCACAAGGAGGGACTAGCGATAGAAGCTTTTTAGTAAGTCTTCTTTTAAGATACAAAGTTTGGTTAAAGTTCTTCTTTAGTTCTTTAAAAGAAAAACAGAAAATTAGGTTAAAGTTAAGTGAGGAAGAAAGTGGTAGAATGAGAAGGTGGAGAAAAATGAAAAATGATTATTTACAAAGAAATTGAAAATGGAAAGAAGTGGGTGTTGTTGGTGTTCTAAACTAAAGAATAAAAGAAAAGAAAAGAAACTAAAAATTACTTACTTCTTTTGGCCAAATACCTACCTTGAATCTTTTGCAATAATGTTACCTTGAAGCGAGGCGATCAACGTATAGCCCATAAGAGTGATTCCCGTTTCCTCCACATTATATCATCAAGACGTTGCAAGTATGAAGTGATACAAAATGAAACTCAAAATCCATCGTCATGAGCTATCGGTGGTACTCGCAAAGGCAAGGCTCTTTCGATGCTTTTAGACTCACTTGGAGAGCAATTGTACCAAAAGAAGAAAAGTAGAGAAGAAGAAGAAGAACACAAAAACAAAGTACATACAAAAGGAAACTACAGATTCGATTTCAGAACAATAAGAGAAAAGAAGGAAATCTTACACCGGTGTCACTCTCAGCACAAGCTTCGTTCTCGTTCTTCTATGAAACTTTGATCTCCTTTGATTTACATAGATTAAAACTAAAATTACATGAAAATAAAAACAAAAACCTACACTAAAAAATGAAAAAATGGACTAAATCCTATCTCTGCATAGTCGTCCCCTTTTGGCTCTGAAAATCCCAGTATTTATAGGCAAAACCCAACCTACAGGAGCGTATGAAGATAGGGGAGCAAACGCTCCCCTAACTCACCAACAAACCAGCGAAAACACGGCTTTGGCCGCGTTTCCACGACCAGGGTGTGGCCAGGTGGCCACAACCTGTTGGTGGTGCTCCCCGGTTTCTCGATTTGTATTTATCTTTATCTGGATTTGCAGTTTAAGTCCGGGATTTTGACGAAATGGCCTTTGATCCTTGGCTTCAACCGATCGATTTGTAGGGATTTGTTCTAACTGGTTTTCAACTGATCTGAACGGACCTAATCTGCCTTGATTTACTGAGTTCGAATTAATTCTGATTTAATTCAGAATTTGATGGGCTTTTGGGCTCATTTCTCTTCACTCTCCTTTAGGAATGGGCCTGCAAATAAATTAAACATTTAATTAGGAAAATGCAGAGTTTATTCTATAATAAGTAGGAGAATATGATAATAAATGTGCAATATTAGTGACCAATCACACCCCCATACCTATCTTTTGCTCGTCCTCGAGCAAAACAACTAAACTATATTAAGGATTATGCGACCACTTTCGCAGGTCACTCGATTGCACTAAGCATGTGCAACAAGCCGTTAAACCTCTAGGTTTTCCCTAGAGGACGAGTTTTGTCTCGTGAGGGTTTTCAGTGGATTACACCTACAAAATCCATAAAGAAAGATAAACAAAGAGTTAGTATTTTTGAAAAGCATTTTGAAAGAGAAAATATTTGAAATATAATTGTAAGATTTAAGTAATCTATAAGTTATAGGAAAACTGAATTTTTCATTTCTAAACTTAGTCTCTATTCAAAAGTTTGTTATCAATCAAAGTAAGGAGTTAAATTGTACTTCTCATCTAGTCTATTACTTTACCCTAAGTCATATGCGCCTTGTGACCGTGAAAATTTTGACTAAGGGTTCTTTAACTCTAACTCTTATGCCTCATTTATTTTATATATATATATATATATATTTTGTGGTATTATTTCTTAGTTCTATTAGGCTTTCTAATCTGCCCATGTAACGAGCCTTTAATCGATGACTCCCAAACAAAACGATCTTAGGGCACCGGGTGAGAAAACACCCCAAGGACTTAAAGACTCGAGAAAATAAGGCCACAAAACTAAGGATTTTATTATATGAACCCCTTTTAGGTGTGAATACTTATGCTTTATTAGGCACAAATACCCAGCTTAATCAGAGGATTTTTATATATATTTTTTCTCAAACTTATCTAATCATCTTTCGCATAAATATTAAGGCTTACTTAGGTCAAAGCACCTACCTAATCAATAATTAGATTTGTTTATTTTTCATAAATATATTTTTTTTATAAGGCATAAGAATCTTTATTTTTGAACCCTAAGTGTGTAAGTGTATGAAGTGTGCATATTTCATTAAGGTAAAGATCAAGACTAAATTATTTTGACAAATTATCTTCCTAACTCTAAAATCAAACAAATAATCTTATTTTGACCAAGTTTAAGAAATATTAATTTTGATTTTCCTATTCCTTAAAATTGACTTAATTTCTTACAAAAAATATGTCAAAATATTATTTCTATTTTCAAAAAGTTTTTAAAGAAAATGTTAAAAAAAATTTTAATAAAAAGAAAAACCTAAGTTATGTTAGAACCCTCCCCCACACCTATCTCATGCATTGTCCTCAATGTATGAATTAATGCATAGATGCATGAAAAAGAAGACAGGGAAGGAAAATAATACCTTAAGGTGGTGGTTCCGATGGTGGTCCGTATTGGTCCACGAAATGTGGCCCAATCGACTTTTCGTAGAGTTCGGAGGAACCCACCAGAAATCTCTCTAATATAACCCATTAAAATGATGTATCCATAAAGGATTTTTATTAAAATTTAATCCCATCTAATTTCCAAATTTCATAATTAATTTCGGAGTCAAATTTGTCAACCGTCTTGTCCCAAAATGGAGTGTGAAAAGATAGAATGATTGACTTGGACTTAGGAAGTATGGGAACTAATACCGACTCAAGAAAGTGGCTTAAGTCAAGTAAAGGTTCAGGAGTCGAGATTGGTTCAGGAAGTGGGTCCAAATCAAGAAGTTGAAACTCAAGTCCACATTCATTTTCTAACAATGGAATGTGACTTAATATTGGTGATTCAAGTTCAAGAATGATAGGTGTGGGAATCAAAACTGACTCTAAAATATTATTCAAGTCGGGTAACAAAACAGGAGTCAATATTGATTTGGGAATTTGAACTGGATCACAAAATTGAGAATCTAGGTCACATTTCTCATTGAGTTCAATTTCATAAAAATGAGAACTTGCCAATTTATCAATGGTACTTTTAAAATTATAAAATTGATCAAGTTCAATATGATGATCATCAAAGATGGGCGATTCAATTACATTATGAATTGGCACAGGATCCAATGTTGACTCGAAAAAAGATTGAAATCAGGTGAAGACACCGGAGTCATAATTGAATCAGGAAGTAGAATTGAATCACTAAGTTGAGGTTCATGATCATATTCATTTTCAAGTTCAATTTCAGGAAAGGGATAACTTGCCAAACTATCAATGTCACTTTCAAATTTTGGGGTTTAGACAAGTTTAAATGATTGTGCAGAAATGGAACATTGTGTTCCAAAACAACATGACTCTTCGGCTCTAACAGAATGGTTACTGACATCAGAACTGGCCAGACGGTGAGAACGTAGAGATTGGACCATCATATCTATGTCATGATTACGAGCGTTTTGAGCCTGAGTCATGGCTTCAAGCAACTTTTCATAGTTGATAGGTTCATTGTTTTGTTGAAAAGATGAAGTGTTGTTTTGAAATTGGTGGTGAAATTGTGAGTCCATCAGATTTTATAATTTTTGTTTGGACTCACGCATACTCATTTCCAAAATTGATGGTTTTCTATTTTGGACTGGTGGAACTGAGTATGAATCTTGGAAATATTGTGGACACGGTGGATAAGGAGGATAAGTTGGTTGAAAATTGGACTCGGAGGAGGTGAATCCCCACTGACTCTGTGAAGAGTTGAAAGTATTCTGGAAATTATGGTTATAAGATTGGGGGCATGAGTTATATTGATTCGGATAAGACCAATCTGGCACACTAGGTTGGTTAAAGTTATAATATGCCGGGTTGGTAATATCCGAAAAAGAGGTTGGTGTCTAATATGGATTACTATTGAAATTGAAAAAATTATTGTTATAATCCATATCACACAGGAAAACAAAAACAAAGAAACAAATAAGCAAACAAAGGAAAAAAATTCTAAACTAAGTTAGGGTAGACCTATGACCTAGACGACTTCTAACTGGTTAGACTGTCCACGGGAGGTATAATGCAGACTTTGACCACAAGCTAATCAGCCAGGTCAGGGCAAGATTGGTGGGAGGTGAAAAGGGAACACCTAGAGGGGGGTGAATAGGTGTTTGTGCTAATCTAAAACTTAATGCAAAACAAAGTGCGCTAAATGCGGAAGCTAATGCAAATCTTGCACAAACTTAATACAACACAACAAGTGTAGCCGAATTCCCCGTGAAGGGCTCTGGACTAACTCCTCTTGATTCCCCTTGAATGGGTTGAGGTGCTATGTGAAGCTCTTGTTGGTTAAGTATAAGTTAGGCACACACACAAGCAAGCCAAGCAAATAAGGATGAATAACAATAAGATATATGCAAGGCAACACAAGCAAATAGATATGTATGATATGAATTATGCTCAACACAAGCAAATATGATATGATGTTATGTATGATGCTTT
Source organism: Agave tequilana (assembly GCA_038442645.1). NCBI lineage: Eukaryota > Viridiplantae > Streptophyta > Magnoliopsida > Asparagales > Asparagaceae > Agave > Agave tequilana. Next base: position 141,799 of record JAVJIF010005885.1, on the reverse strand, counting down.
GCACAAATAAATGAGAGAGAGAGTTGAGAGATATTGGATCAAACGCAAACACACGGATATGTTTCGAGGTTCGAGCCCCTAGCTCTACACCCCCGCCTACACCACCGTGTAGGATTTCCAATCCACTATAGGAGTACCGAACTCCTCTCTCAATCCTTACAAAGCCACCGAGGCTATACAACCACAATCCACCTCTACCGAAGAGGGATAAGGCCTGTAGCCAATACAAATACAATCACCTCTACCGAAGAGGGATCCAACCACAATACCACTCCGATCAACCTCTACCAAAGAGGGATACAACAAAAGTAAGGAGGGTTTACAACTTAGAGGCTTAACCTCAAACACTTCTCTTTTCCCTTTTCCACAAAACAAATAATCCTAATAGATTAGGATAGAAGATAGCTCAAGTGTAGAAAACTAGGTGTTTTTTGAAACAAGCAACAAAGAAAATACTTGGGAAAACTCTTGTAAAAGATAGAGAATGAAAACCAATACAAATATCCCAAATTCCTATTTTCTTTGATTTTTCAAAACCCAAAACACAAATCAAATTGGAAGTTTAAAGCCCAAAACACTTTTGAAAACTCTTTAAAAACACTTAAGAAGGTCTGGAATTTTTGCCCTTGAAAACTTCTACAAAAACTATGAAGAGATGGGGTATATATAGCCCCAATACAAAACTAGCCGTTAGAGCTGAGCTGGCAGCTCTGACAGGCAACGGTCGACCGGCCCGGTCGACCGCCAACGGTCAGAAATATGACCGTTGGGCAACAGCGGTTGACCGGCCCGGTCGGCCGAAACAAACAGAGAGCACTGTAAGTGCCCCGGTCGACCGTCCTAGTGCCTCCAAACGTGCACAGATTTGTGCACGTCGGTCGACCGGCCCGGTCGACCGACTTCACCCAAGTCGACTAGGTCAGGTAGACTAGTCGACTGATTGAAGCCTGGAACAGAAACCTGGGTCAGAAAAACAGTGTAAAATATTTTTCTAAAAATCTTTTAACACTTCTAAAAATCACCAAAAATAGTTTTATCATTTTATATGAAAACACAAACTTGTGATAAAAATTTCAAGACATATATCAATCATATAAATTCATTTTTGAGTCTTGTAAAGTTTATCAAAAACCAACACTTGTATTTTATCAAACTTGATTTTTCAACACATGAATATGGACATCAAAATAAGCTTGTATAGGAAATTAAAACCATGTACGTATATCTAGAACATATCTAATATACATAAAAACTATTTAAGCTTGTTTTGATCTACTATTCATGAAAACCAAAAACCAAAGCATAAATCTTTTGTGTGTTGTGTGCACTTGAGCATATCAACTATACTAAACTTTACAAATGGATCTAAAACACACTATCTAAACTATGGATACCTAAGTCTTCTTGACGATCTTCATCTTCAAGTAGGCTTGCTCCAAAACTCCATTCATGGGCTAGGCAATGTGTGATCTTGACGCTTTGGCCCTGGAATCATCATGAAAAGCTTCTAAACACCTTGTTGAAGCTAATCACCAACTAATATCTTGGTTAATGATCTGAAACTTAAACAACACAAGATTATTAGTAAACATAACTACATGAGTTAATCATCATCAAAACTAGAGTGGAAGGCCTTTGGGCCAACAATCTCCCACTTTTTGATGATGACAAAACTCATGGAGTTATATATGCATGGATTAAAGTTAAGCTTCAAAGAAGCTCCCCCTTAACTCATGCATAGACATAAATAATAAGATATGGAAATGAAACACATGAATATGTATGCAAGTATGGAGATAAAACATGCAACAAGCATAAATCAAAATCGTTTTCTCCTATTTGCAATACAAAAACATATATGCATAAATAATAAGGAAGACAAATACTTCTCCCCCTTAAGCAATGAAAACATGCATATAAACTCAAATACTTCTCCCCCTTTTTGTCAATCATCAACAAAGGGTTCAAAGTAAAATCAAATCAACCAAATTTTTCTCCCCCTTTTTGTCAAACAAAAAGATCAAGAAGGGGTTAAACAATCCAAATAATAAAATGAGAGGTAAAAATCTTTCTCCCCTTTTAAGTCAATCAAAACAATAAAACAATGTTCTCTCCCTTTTGTCTAAAACAAAAACAAGGTCAATAAGGGGTGACTATAAACAACATGATATCAATAGATAAATATGTCAATGAAGCATCTTGATCTCAATTGAAAATAAACAAAGATCAATAGATGTTATATGCTATATACATTCATGAAGAGGAAGACGCTAAGTTAGCTTCCCTACACATATGCATTACATGAAAGAGGGATGTTAAGCCCTAATTCACATAACACACACACTATGTAATGCATAAGAGGAGATGTGAAGCTCCCCCTACACACGTGTACCACATAACGAAGAGATGTTAAGCTCTTCAATACAAGATACACTCATCATGAATCTATATGCATATAGTCAATACAAATCAAAACTTTTGTATTTTTCTTAAAAAAAATTTTTAGATACCAATTTTAAAAAAAAATACATGAAACATCTTGATATCAATTGAAATTAAACATAATAAATTTTTAATGTCTAAACAAAATTTTGACACCAATTGTAAATAATTTTCATATTAAACATATGATACCAATATGAAATTTTCAATCATAAAGTAAGGGAGTGGGAAACAAATACCAATTGAAGAATCACCAATTGAAAGACAAAATTAATTTTTCTCCCCCTTTATGAAATACCAATTAAAAGGATGCATGGGCTTGATACCAATTTAAAAATAATCAATTAAAACAAAATTGAAGCTCACGCACTAGCATAAACAAGCTTTTGTGAAAAATTTATATCTTAAGTACAAATAAAACAAGTATATGTGTATGAAATAGAATGAGTACCAATCACCAATAGATGATACCAATTGAAAATATACATACACAATAAACATATGAGTATACAAAAAGATCAAAATGATACCAATTGAAAATATACATACACAATAAACATATGAGTATACAAAAAGATCAAAATGATACCAATTGAAAGAGTTCAATGATACCAATTGACATAGCAATAAGTTCAAGTGTATACATCATATTACTAATCCTCCCATCTCATGCACAAGTTTAAAAAGATTTTCAATATAAACATACAAGGCATGGACTCCCATCCAACCTCCCATGGAAGGTAGGGGTTTCAAAAATAGATTTGAAAATATAGTTTTGTTTGAAAATTACTACCAAATTGAAGAATACGAACTAGTCAATGGAAAAACTTTTAAACTAGTACGAAATCCTTCAAGCAAGGAATAAAACAAAATTGTTTTTCATGAAACACATGTAAATCACATGATCACTAAACACTCAGAGTCCATAAAGCTCATTCAAATTCTCATGAAAACAAATCATGAGTAAACTAATAAAGTGAGTGAACAAGTGGTATGTGACACACATCAATCATGAAAATATTCAATTAAGCTCATATGAAATTCCTTGAAGACATGCAAAGCTAGATTTTCATTTTTAATAGAAATTACCTAAAAACATGAAAATCATCAAAAACTTATTTAACCTTCATGGCATATGTATGTCTAATACAAACTAAAGTATACATACATATCCAAAACATAAAGAGTCCACAAATGTATGCATTATGGCACGTGGCTCAAAAAGGATAATCATGTATATCTAATAGTTTGGACAAGATAGACATATACATGAAGTTAAACAATTAATCACAAAAGACAAGAAAAACTAAATCTTCGTCAAAACAAATTTCATTTCAAGGTATATATATGAATTGTCAACACAATAAGTATACATACATATTCTTAAACACAATTGAGTCCATATATATAGATTTGCATGAAAGGCAAATGACTCAAGGGGTATACATGTATATCTTAAAGTTTGGCAATACAAACATATACATGAAGTGAAAAACACAATCATAAGAAGAATTCAAAAATGAGAATACAAGTTTAAAATGTATGAATCATCAAAACTAGGCTATACTAGCACATCTAATGGGTTCAAATAAGCAATCAACTCAAACATATATAGATTTATTTGTGGCCCACTATATGTACAAGTATAAATCCTAGTCTTAATGAAAACTAACATCTAAACAAGTAATCTTAACAAAAAGCATCAAAACACAATATCGAAATCATCATGATAAAACTAAAACATGATTACTATGTAAATTCACATGTATTAGATTCATGATGTACATTTTAGCTTAAACAAAAGTGAGAACACTAAGAATGGGTTCATACAAGCAAGTGTGTCTCAAATACTATATATGTATGTCAAGGATCTAATAATCATGGCATTTACATACTAATCCATAGACAATGAAACATGCTATCAAATCATGCTAAAAAATTTAATTATGAAAGCATGTAAATAATAAATGGGAGTTAAGGATTGTTACCAAAACCGAAGAAGCAACTCTCCTTGTCTCCAAAACGTGGTGATCCTCTCCACCAAACTTTCCCTTGAAAGTGATGCATCCATATGATTTCCTTTAAGCTTGGAACGCATCCACTCCAAGGTGTCATCACTTTCACGTCATGTGAGAGCCCACACCTACATCAAAAACAATAGGAGGGGTAGTCTTTGGTACCCATATCTTCTTGGGTCCATGGGGGGTTAGTACCTTCTCTAACCCAAACAAACTTCTTTGCTAAATTCTCACATGTAAATGATCATAGCAAAATTTAGCAAGATGGCCTTTTCGGCCACAATGTGTACATGTGTACACATGAGCATACATGTGTTGATGGTGTCCGTGTGGAGCATGTGTATGCCGTGGAGGGTGTGCATGCATAAAAGTTGGAACTTGTTTCTTACGAACCAAGGTTTCCAAGTGTGTATGGTTCTTAGCACATTGGCTCATAGTGGAGCCCAAACAGTCCATTTTCTTTTTCAACATATTTATATCATTTTTAATCATAGAAGAAGTGGAGCATGCAAGGGGTGATCTAGGTGAAACTACCCTAGCATGGCAAACATGTTCATCAATATTATTTTACAAAACTTCATTTTTCTTTAAACACACATCTAAATCATTTGAAATGGAAATAATTTTATTTTTCAAATCAATATTCTCTTTAAAACAAAATCAATTTTTGAAGACAAATTTTTATTTTTCTTCAAAAGAGTTTCACAATCATTTTTAGATTTTAAAAATTCATTTTCTTTAAGTGCAAGTTTCAATTGAGATCTCAATGCATCCCTTTCATTATAGACCTCAACCTTCTCTTGCAAAATACAATCAAGTCTAGAATGCAAACTCTTATTTTCATTTTCAATTTCTACACTTTTCTTTTTCAAAATCTTGTATTTTTCTATTAATTTTTCACAAACAATAGAAAGTTCTTCATTCAAAGCATGAGGATCAACATAATCATTTGAAGAACTAGCACAATCATCTTTATCTAAGTGGGGTTCCGAATGTACCTCAAGGGAGTCAATCCCTTGGACCATGAAGCATCGTGAGTCGGATTCTCCACTAGATTCCTCTTCTTGGATTTGCACTTGAAGCTCGGAGGTGGTGGTGGTTGTTGTCAATTTGTTCCACACTGCAAAGGCGGAATCAATGTTAGAAACACGTAAAAGATAATCTTTAGATAAAGTGCTTCTAATGGCCTCTAGGGCTTGTGCATTGGCCCCTATATGATTGCTATCACTAAGGAAGGAATCCTTGGTAATGGCAAGGTAAACTTTATGACCTAGGGTTTGTAAATAAACGGTCATCCTAATCTTCCAAACACGAATGTTGGAAGGGTCAAACATAGGAGGGGTCATGAAAGCCATGGTAAACTATATGTGTGCAAAACAAGCAAATGCAAACAATAGATTAGCAAGCAAATGGATCTCACTCCTAGGATGTTAAGCCTAATATCAGGAGTACTAGCTCTGATACCAATTGAAAAGGGAACACCTAGAGGGGGGTCAATAGGTATTTGTGCTAATCTAAACTTAACGCAAAACTAAGTGCGCTAAATGCGGAAGCTAATGCAAATCTTGCACAAACTTAATACAACACAACAAGTGTAGCCGAATTCCCCGTGAAAGGCTCTGGACTAACTCCTCTTGATTCCCCTTGAATGGGTTGAGGTGCTATGTGAAGCTCTTGTTGGTTAAGTATAAGTTAGGCACACACACAAGCAAGCCAAGCAAATAAGGATGAATAGCAATAAGAATATATGCAAGGCAACACAAGCAAATAGATATGTATAATATGAATTATGCTTAACACAAGCAAATATGATATGATGTTATGTATGATGCTTTGCACAAATAAATGAGAGAGAGAGAGAGTTGAGAGATATTGGATCAAACGCAAACACACGGATATGTTTCGAGGTTCGAGCCCCTAGCTCTACATCCCTGCCTACACCACCGTGTAGGATTTTCAATCCACTATAGGAGTACCGAACTTCTCTCTCAATCTTTACAAAGCCACCGAGGCTATACAACCACAATCCACCTCTACCGAAGAGGGATAAGGCCCGTAGCCAATACAAACACAATCACCTCTACCGAAGAGGGATCCAACCACAATACCACTCCGATCAACCTCTACCAAAGAGGGATACAACAAAAGCAAGGAGGGTTTACAACTTAGAGGCTTAACCTCAAACACTTCTCTTTTCCCTTTTCCACAAAACAAATAATCCTAATAGATTAGGATAGAAGATAGCTCAAGTGTGGAAAACTAGGTGTTTTTGGAAACAAGCAACAAAGAAAATACTTGGGAAAACTCTTGTAAAAGATAGAGAATGAAAACCAATACAAATATCCCAAATTCCTATTTTCTTTGATTTTCCAAAAACCCAAAACGCAAATCAAATTGGAAGTTTAAAGCCCAAAACACTTTTGAAAACTCTTTAAAAACACTTAAGAAGGTCTGGAATTTTTGCCCTTGGAAACTTCTACAAAAACTATGAAGAGAGGGGGTATATATAGCCCCAATATAAAACTAGCCGTTAGAGCTGAGCTGGCAGCTCTGACAGGCAACGGTCGACCGGCCCGGTCGACCGCCAACGGTCAGAAATATGACCGTTGGGCAACAGCGATCGACCGGCCCGGTCGACCGAAACAAACAGAGAGCACTGTAAGTGCCCCGGTCGACCCGAGCGGTCGACCGTCCCAGTGCCTCCAAACGTGCACAGATTTGTGCACGTCGGTCGACCGGCCCGGTCGACCGACTTCACCCAAGTCGACTAGGTCAGGTAGACTAGTCGACTGATTGAAGCCTGGAACAAAAACCTGGGTCAGAAAAACAGTGTAAAATATTTTTCTAAAAATCTTTTAACACTTCTAAAAATCACCAAAAATAGTTTTATCATTTTATATGAAAACACAAACTTGTGATAAAAATTTCAAGACATATATCAATCATATAAATTCATTTTTGAGTCTTGTAAAGTTTATCAAAACCAACACTTGTATTTTTATCAAACTTGATTTTTCAACACATGAATAGGGACATCAAAATAAGCTTGTATAGGAAGTTAAAACCATGTATGTATATCTAGAACATATCTAATATACATAAAAACTATTTAAACTTGTTTTGATCTTCTATTCATGAAAACCAAAAACTAAAACATAAATCTTTTGTGTGTTGTGTGCACTTGAGCATATCAACTATACTAAACTTTACAAATGGATCTAAAACACACTATCTAAACTATGGATACCTAAGTCTTCTTGACGATCTTCATCTTCAAGTAGACTTGCTCCAAAACTCTATCCATGGGCTAGGCAATGTGTGATCTTGACGCTTTGGCCCTGGAATCATCATGAAAAGTTTCTAAACACCTTGTTGAAGCTAATCACCAACTAATATCTTGGTTAATGATCTGAAACTTAAACAACACAAGATTATTAGTAAACATAACTACATGAGTTAATCATCATCAAAACTAGAGTGGAAGGCCTTTGGGCCAACAGGAGGTTATCCGTCAAAGACGTTTCTTAATTAAGTAACCACCAACCTTCGGGCTTTCGGCCCTTAATCCCCTTCCTAGACACTGATTTAGCAGTAGTCAAATTCCAGCACCTTTTCCCCTTAGGATAATCTCCTAATTGAGTCCGAGATGTCCCTAGGGCCAATGTCTACTCATTTTTAGTTAGGCTTGGGTTAGTGAGTGAGGAGATTGTTTGTGGGCTAAGCGAGGGTAATGACTTCCTCACCTTATCTTGTTTATTGGACAAGCCCTTAAGTCAATTTAGTGCAGTGTACAAGTTTATAGAAAAAAGTAACATTCAAGCAATATTTCATCCAAGAATGAACCTTATACTAAATGCTATGCACACATACCTTGGCTCCAGCACTCTTCAACAGTAAATAAAAAATGAAATTAAATAGACACATGCCTAAATGCAAAGTCTAAATCATTTTTAGCATTTACAATCAACTTTTTACTGTTGTGTTAGAAATATATATACAGTGAGTCAAACAAGGAGATAAATGCTACAGAAATTCAGATTTTCAATTTAGCCAACCTGCAAAAATACAGGTTAGTAGTTCACTCAGTTTTGCCACTGGAATGTAGCAAATCTGAGGGCTTCTTGGCTCTGCTTTCTTAAGCAGAGTCCAAGGCCACTTATGTGTCCACTGCAACAAAAATTCCTTATTGTTAAAATCTGTACAAAAAAAAAATAAAGAAGAAAGTTAACCAAAAATGTAAACTTTTAAAGAGAATTGCTTACCGTCCCTCCCCGGCAATGGCGCCAAAAATTTGATTGAGTTACACCTGCACACAAAATACAGAATTTCAGATCTAAGAATAGGACGTGCAAGGTGCTCAATTCTACCGCAATAGCAAGTGGCTATGCGGGTCGTGATCCACAAGGAGGGACTAGCGTTAGAAGCTTTTTAGTAAGTCTTCTTTTAAGATACAAAGTTTGGTTAAAGTTCTTCTTTAGTTCTTTAAAAGAAAAAGAGAAAAATTAGGTTAAAGTTAAGTGAAGAAGAAAGTGGCAGAATGAGAAGGTGGAGAAAAATGAAAAATGATTATTTATAAAGAAATTGAAAATGGAAAGAAGTGGGTGTTGTTGGTGTTCTAAACTAAAGAATAAAAGAAAAGAAACTAAAAATTACTTACTTCTTTTGGCCAAATACCTACCTTGAATCTTTTGCAATGATGTTACCTTGAAGCGAGGCGATCAACGTATAGCCCATAAGAGTTGATTCCCGTTTCCTCCACATTATATCATCAAGACGTTGCAAGTATGAAGTGATACAAAATGAAACTCAAAATGCATCGTCATGAGCTATCGGTGGCACTCACAAAGGTAAGGCTCTTTCGATGCTTTTAGACTCACTTGGAGAGCAATTGTATCAAAAGAAGAAAAGTAGAGAAGAAGAAGAAGAATACAAAAATAAAGTACATACAAAAGGAAACTACAGATTCGATTTCATAACAATAAGAGAAAAGAAGGAAATCTTACACTGGTGTCACTCTCAGCACAAGCTTCGTTCTTGTTCTCCTATGAAACTCTGATCTCCTCTGATTTACATAAATTAAAACTAAAAATTACATGAAAAGAAAAATAAAAACCTACACTAAAAAATTGAAAAATGGACTAAATCCTATCTCTGCATGGTTGTCCCCTTTTGGCTCTGAAAATCCCAGTATTTATAGGCAAAACCCAACCTACAGGAGCGTATGAAGATAGGGGGAGCAAACGCTCCCCTAAACTCACCAACAAACCCGCGGAAACGCAGCTTTGGCCGCGTTTCCGCAGCCAGGGTGTGGCCAGATGGCCACACCCTGTTGGTGGTGCTCCCCGATTTCTCGATTTGTATTTATCTTTATCTGGATTTGCAGTTTAAGTCCGGGATTTTGACGAAATGGCCTTTGATCCTTGACTTCAACCGATCGATTTGTAGGGATTTGTTCTAACTAGTTTTCAACTGATCTGAACTGACCTGATCTGCCCTGATTTACTGAGTTCGAATTAATTCTGATTTAATTCAGAATTTGATAGGCTTTTGGGCTTACTTCTCTTCACTCTCCTTTAGGAATGGGCCTGCAAATAAATTAAACATTTAATTAGGAAAATGCAGAGTTTATTCTATAATAAGTAGGAGAATATGATAATAAATGTGCAATATTAGTGACCAATCATATCAAAATGAGTTTACATTATTTAATGTATATTAGATTTGTTCTATATACATGTATGCTTCATATCTTAGACAAACTTATTTTGATATGCCTATTCATGTATTTAGGTTTTGTATTTTAACAAAACTTATTTTTGGAATTATTGTCAAAAACTATGATATATATCTTTCATGTATATTAGATTATATCCATATACAACATGCTTTAAATTGTTTAAGTATCATGTTTTTATGTTTGGATGAGTTTTGGACAAAACGAATTTTCAATTCAAAAATTCAAGTTTTAGAAAATACGGATTTTGGTTTTCGACAAAATTTCCATAACACAAAAATGGTTCAAAAAGTTTGAAATATGTGTTGAAAATTTTCACACATGTTTGATTTTCAAAGTATTATACTGAACTTATTTTTGTGAATTTTTAGAGATTTTATGGGAATTTTTAGGAATTAAAAAACCCAAGTTTTCAGTCCCTCATTGCTGCCTGCCAGGCTCTGGCGGTCGACCGGACCGGTCGACCGACGTGCACAAAGATGTGCACGCTGACCAGCCACTTGGACCGGTTGACCGGGCAGTCGACCGACTGCAAGTGCCCCACTCTTGGGTGGGGGCGGTCGACCGGACGGTCGACCGTGAGCAAGGCACGGTCGACCGAGCGGTCGACCGGCCAGAGAGCAATCTGCTCTCTGGATTGGCACGGTCGACCGGACGGTTGACCGGTAGGCTCAACGGTCAAAAATTTGACCGTTGGCCGGTCGACCGGAAGGCCATTTCTGGCCTAGTCAGCAGCCAACGGGCAGATCCTGTTTTGGGGGTATAAAAACCCCATTTGAGAGAGGTTTTCCAAAAAGACTTCCAAGAGCTAAATTCTCCCATTCTCTAGTATTTTATTTCAAGTTTCAAAAAGAGTTTTTAGAGCTTTAAAGATTTGATCTTTAATTTGTTTTAAAGGGTTGGAAAATTCAAGAAAAAGGAGAAACTTTGGGTTTGGTTTTTGATCTTCATTTTAATCTTATCCTAGTTGTTTTCCCAATAGTTTTCTTTGAGTTTTTGATTTTCAAACTCTTTATTTTTCACACTTGAGCCATATCATTCTATCATATCTATAGGATCTTTTTATTTGTGGGAAAATTAGTTTGTGGTTGTGTAACCACCAAGTTGTAAACACTTCCTTCATTGTGATATCCTTCTTGTGTGAGGTAATTGATTTGATATCCCTCTATTGTGAGGTGATTGTGGAAGTTGTGGTTGGCTCCCTCTAGTGAGAGGTGGAGATTGTGTTTGGTGATCGACAAAAAGCAAGTACTAAAATAAGAGAAGGAAGTGTGGGTTGATGTTACTGCTTTTGCGATTCTTCCGTAGTAGCGAAGTGGCTATACGGGTCGTATCCACAAGGAGGGAGAGCGATGGAAGCTTGATGCGGCATCAAAGTTCAAGAAGAAAGAAAGTTCTTTGTGTCCAAATAAAGAATTGAAAAGTAAAAACAAGTTGTTTGAAGAATTGTTGGAAAATATTTTGGTGGTTTGTAAAAAGTGATTTTTTTTCTTAGTTGTAAAAATGCATGGCTAACTTTCTACTAAGTGCTCCCACTAATTTCTAACTTTTGGAAGATAGCCTCACGATGGATCATAGGCGAACACAAACCATTTGAATTGGAACTATTCACGTGGAAATCGAGTGAAAGTTCATCCTAAAACTTAGCTTTACACGACAAAAACTCGAACATTCCCTTATCAAGATCCGATAGAAGGCGAGAATAAGGGAAGACTCGAGTACACTATTGGTATCGGCAAAGTTAAAGGGAGAAGTCTCTAACTTACAATAACAAGTAAAGTACACAACTCATAAATCATCAAAACTCATTAAGCATGAAGTATAAGAAAGTAAATACTTGTAGGTAAATTAGAGTTAGAACCCTAGTCTTAAGATGCCATAGCTCTTGTTTGCACAAGGCTTGTTTGACACTATTGACTCATTTGGGTTATCAATCAAGTGTTAGAAATTAGTGGGTTAGTAGTTAGTTAGCCATGCTAATGAAAAGTTAGTTAGCCATAAAAGTAAAAGAAACAATAAAGGAAAAGAAGTGGAGAGAGGGAGTTACACTACAAGAAAACAAAAGAAAAGAAAAGTTAAAGAGAGGAAGTTACACTAAAACAAAGTAAAAGAAAAGAGGTGAAGAAGAAAGTAGTTACACTACAACAAAGAAGTAAAAGTAAATGGCAAAGACAAGTAAATTGGAAAGAAGAAAGAGAAATAGTACTTGTATTATCTTGTCACCCTTCAAATACAACCCTTTACACACTCTCTCTTTCACTCTAATGGCTAGAACTTAAAGGAAGAAGAAGAAGAAGAACAACAACAACAACTACAAACTAAAACAAAGCTACACAACTTGCTCTAACTCTGTATATGCTCTAACTGAAGACCCCTGGGGGGTTTTTATAGACACCAGGGCAAAGGGGGCCACGTGAACAGCACGTGGCCCAAAATGTGAGCGCGGCGGGCCCAAAGGGCCGCGGAAACGCGGCCAGGGCCGCGTTTCCGCGGCCCAGGCTGGGCGGCGCACGCCCAGTTTTGGGCAGTGCGCTGTCCAGTCTGTCTTCTGTCCACCTGAGCTCCTGGATTTGTGATTCGATGCCCTGGCCTGACAAAATCTTCACCCTAAAGTCAATGGCTACTTGGTAGGCTTATAATCACCAATTAAATTGTGATTTAGGTCTTCTTCTTCATTTGCACACCATGGACCTAGGATCAAGCAAGCAAGGTTTTATTAACAAAATTTTACATGAAATAAATATGAGAATGTGATGAAAATTATGCAAAATTAGAGACTAATCACACCCCCACACTTATCTTTTTGCTTGTCCTGAGCAAAAGAAAAATGAGAACATTATTACACCACTTTCGCAGGTGACGCGATTGCACTGAGCATGTGCAACAAGCCGTTAAGCCTCTAGGTTTCCCCTAGAGGAGGAGTGTTGTCTCCTGAGGGTTTTCAGCGGATTGCACCCACAAAATCCAGTAAGTAAAGAAAAGAAGTTAGTTGTTTAAATTTTTTTTTATTTTATGAAAAAGAACTTTCAATCATCTAAGTAAAAATGACCGAATGATGTAAGAATTAGATTTAACCCTCATAAGCCCTCTTATACTTTAGCCTTCATAAAAGAAGAAACTATGGTTTTTCTTTAAATTTAGAAAGGATCTTGTACTTCTAACTCATTCTTTTATTTTGCTTTAGAAAGATATGCATACTGTGTAAGTGTGATGTGCTTGGGATTTTTCAACTCAACTTTGAATATCTTTTAATTTTATTAATATTTACTTATTATTCTTAGTTCCATTAGGCTTTCTACTTCACTTATGTAACACATATCAAACCGATGACTCCCAAACCAGATGGTCTTAGGGCACCAAGTGGAAAAACACCCTTCAGGTCAAATATGCAAGTGGAGTAGGCCACGAAATCAAGATTTGTATATTAATTTTTTTTGGCATGAGTAATCATGCTTCTTGAGGCACAATTATCCAGCCTTTTTTTTTTAGAGTTGTGTCTCTAAATACCAAGCATGTGTGTGTGAATTATGCATATTCTACTAAGGCTAAATAAAAGGTATGAGTTATTTTCCTTATCCCTCCTATCTTTTTAGTCAAACCATTCTTTCTTGTTTACTTAAGCAAAAATAAAGATTCCTTAATAAGGTTCCCGTAATTCCTACAATCTTTTAGTATGTTTACAAAGAGTATGAAATTTCTTTTCAATCTAGATTTTTTTTTTTGAAAGAAGAAAGGAGAATAAAAAGAAAAAGAAAGAAAAGTATTAGCACCCCCCACACCTATGTAATACATTGTCCTCAATGAATGCATATGGAAATGCGAATGCAATAAATAGGGGGAAGAAATGATGTCACCGTCTTCGTGGACTCGGGCAGGCCAAGTACGAATAGGCTAAAAAAAATGTAGAAGGGGTAAGTATATCAACAATTTTTTTTTGTTTATTTATTTGTTGTGGTTAAGTGTATGATGGGGCAAAAAGAGTCAGCACACTATCATCCGGAGTCATAGGCTCAGTAGTGGTCAAGAAGGGCTTCACTCTTTGCCCATTGACTTTGAATTCCGTGTTGTTCTTAGGGTCTGCAATAAGCACAACACCGTGTGGGAAAACAGTGCGCACAATGAACGGTCCTGACCAACGAGTTTTCAGCTTCCCCGCGAAAATATGAAGCCTAGAGTTATGATTTGGTCATGGAAAAGTTTAGTTCTACTCTTGGTGATTCGGGCATTCTCATAGGCTTCATTCCGTATCTCCTCTAATTCTGAAATCTGCAGTTTCTTAAGTTCACCGGCCTTGGTCAGATCAAAGTTGAGTTGCTTAATTGCCTAGAGGGCCCGGTGTTCTAACTCTACTGGCAGATGACAGGCTTTTCCCAACACGATTCTATAAGGAGACATCCCCAGAATTGTCTTAAAAGTAGTGCGGTAAGCCCACAATGCATCATTGAGCTTAACCGACCAGTCCTTTCGGTTTTGTCCGACAGTCTTTTCCAGAATGAGTTTGATCTGTCGGTTGGTGACTTCGACCTGCCCATTTGTCTGGGGATGATACGGAGTGGATAACTTGTGATTGATGGAATATTTTCGCATCAGAGTTTCAAAAACTCTGTTGCAGAAATGTGATCCATTATCACTAATTATCGCTCTGGGGGTGCCAAATCGGGAGAAGATGTTCTCTTTAAGAAATTTGACAACCACTTTGTTGTCATTCGTCTTAGTTGGCACAGCTTCTACCTACTTAGAGACATAATCTACAGCAACTAAAATGAACTGGTTGCCGAAGGAATTGGGAAATGGCCCCATGAAATCAATACCCCAAACATCAAAAATTTCAACTTCAAGGATCGGGTTTAGGGGCATCATGTCTCTTCTTGAAATCTTCCCAATTTTCTAACAATTTGCACATGACTTGCAAAAATGATATGAGTCTTTGAACAAAGTCGGCCAGTAGAACCCACTTTGTAGAACCTTTTCTGCAGTATTTCGGGGACCGAAGTATCCTCCGCATGCAAGGTCATGGTAAAAGCTGAGCACACTCCTTTGTTCCTCCTCGGGTATGCATCATCTAATTATTTGGTCGGGACAATACTTAAAAAGATACGGTTCTTCCCAGAAGATGTACCGTACTTGGGCAAAGAAGCGGTATTGGTCTTGCTTTGTCCAGTCAGCGGGTAATTGTCCCGTGGCCAGGTAATTAACGATGTCAGCATACCAGGGTTCCTTAAGAATGGCTAGGATGTGCTCGTCTGGGAAATCCTCGTTGATCGGAGCTTGGATAGTTGGTGCATTCGGAATTCGTGAGAGATGATCAGCAACCACATTTTCTATACCTCTTTTATCCCGAATTTCTAAGTCAAATTCTTGAAGAAAAAGGATCCACCGAATCAGTCGGGCTTTTGCTTCCTTCTTGGTCATGAGGTATTTCAGAGCCGAGTGATCCGTAAAAATCACCGTTTTTGAACCTAACAAGTAAGGTCGGAACTTTTCTAACGCAAAGACAACGGCCAAGAATTCCTTCTCAGTCGTTGTATAGTTCTGTTGGGCGTCATTCAAAGTCCTACTCGAGTAATAAATCACGTGCTGCCTATTGTCTATGCGCTGTCCTAGAACAGCGCCAATAGAAAAATCAGATGCATCACACATGATTTCAAATGGATGGGTCCAATTAGGAGCAAAAATGATAGGCGCAGAGATAAGTTCTTACTTAAGCTTCCCCCATGATTTAAAACACTCATAGTTGAAATCAAAGGGCACGTCCTTAGCGAGCAGGTTGGTTAAGGGCTTCGCGATTTTGCTAAAATCCTTAATGAACCGTCGATAGAACCCAGCATGCCCTAAAAAGGATCTAATATCCTTGATGCTTTTGGGTGGTGGAAGCTTAGCAATTACTTCTACCTTAGCCTTATCCACTTCTATGCCTCTCCTCGAAATCTCATGGCCCAAGAGAATCCCCTGTCTCACCATAAAGTGACATTTTTCCCAGTTTAGAGTTAGGTTCTTCTCAATGCATCTTTGTACCACTAACTCTAAGTGATGAAGCCACTGATCAAATGAATCTCCATAGATGGAGAAGTCATCCATGAAAATCTCAAGAAAACGTTCCACCATGTCAGAGAACAAACTAAACATGCACCGTTGGAACGTTGCAGGAGCATTACACAATCCAAAAGACATGCGCCGATAAGCAAAGGTTTCGAACGGGCAGTGAACGTCGTCTTTTCCTGGTCTTCTACAGCAATTGGGATTTGATTGTATCCCGAGTACCCATCTAGAAAGCAGTAGTACTCATGTCCAGTCAAACGCTCAAGCATTTGGTCGATGAAGGGTAGTGGGAAGTGGTCTTTACGGGTAGCTGCATTCAACTTCCTGTAGTCGATACAAACACGAATCTTGGTAGGCAGTCTTGTTTGTACCAACTCTTTTTCCTCATTTTCTACCACTGTAAAGCCAGGCTTCTTTGGGACCGCATGAACAAGGCTAATCCACTGACTATCAGAAATGGGATAAATTATCCCATTATCTAATAGTTTTAGAATTTCAGCCTTAACTGCCTCTTGCATGAGAGGGTTAAGCCTGTGTTGTGGGTCCCTCCTAGGGGTTGCTTCATCGACTAAATGGATTCTATGTTGTACTATGGCTGGACTTATTCCCTTGATGTCCTTCATTGTCCATCCAATAGCTTCCCTATGTCTTTTCAGAATAGACATTAAGTTGTCCTCTTGTTGCTCAGTCAGGTGTGATGCTGTGATGACTGGCAAGTTGTCCTTGCCGCCCAGGTAGGCGTACTTGAGATGTTCAAGCAAGGCTTTTAGCTCTAGGGAAGGTGTTGCTTCATTGGAGGCAATCTCTTGGCTTTCAATCCTAGGATGGGGTACACTTGGGTTTGACGCCAAATCTACTGCTGAATCTACGATCTGGTCTAGGTTAAAATCTTCAGCCTCCAGATCAAACTCTGCCTCAATTTCTATCTCCATACTTTCCTCATGCTCACTGGTCAGGTTTTCAATAGAATTGACCTCAAACGTCTGATCATTGACATCCCTAGGTTGTCTTCCAAGATTGAAGACATTGACTTCCTTCATCATGTCTTCAAAAGTTAATCGCATGGACCCGTTCCTACAGTTGATTATGGTATTGGCTGTAGCAAGGAATGGGCGCCCTAAGATGATTGGAGTTTGAGACCTAAGATTGGACACAGGTTGGGTCTCAAGCACAATGAAGTCAACGGGGTAAATAAAATCCCCGACCTGGATGAGGACGTCTGTGATTTTCCCCTTAGAGATCTTCACAGATCAGTCGGCTAGCTGAATGGTGACTCGAGTTGGGCTTAGCTCGCCCAACCCAAGTTGCTGGTATACTGAGAGAGGTAGCAAGTTAATACTTGCTCCTAGGTCAAGAAGCGCTCTACTGCTTTCGGTCTGTCCTATGGTGCAGGAAATCGTTGGACATCCGGGATCCTTGTATTTCACCGGAATGGGACCAGACAGAATTTCGCTTATATTAGTGGCCAAGAAGACTTTCTTGGGCACATTGGTCTTTCTCTTCTTTGTACACATATCCTTAAGAAATTTGGCATAAGCTGGAACTTGTTGGATAGCGTTAAGAAGTGGCACATTCAATTTGACCTGGTTGAACATCTCTAGTATTTTCTCCATGTGCATATTTTTATTGTTGTTCCTAAGCCTATTGGGAAAGGGTGCTATAGGCTTATGAACTTGTTCAGCAGCTTTGTCCTCGTCAGATGTTTGTGGAGTGGATTGGGAGGAACTAGCAGAGGTGGAGGCTGGAGTGGGATCAGGATGGACTGGACTTTTCTGTTGGTAGACCTGGTTGTCTACCTTTTCTCCAGATCGCAGTGTGTGAACAATATTGCACTGGTTAATCGATGGATCCTGAATTTCATATGCTTGATTGGAGATTTTTGGGTTAACTAATGGCTGACTAGGCAAAGTACCCTTAGGTCTTTCACTTAGGGAGCTAGCTAACTGGCTCATCTGCATTTCCAATCTTGATATGGCCTGTGAATGACTGTTCAGAGTTTGTCCCTGGTTTTGCATAAAAGCGGTTTGGGACTTTATGAAAGCCTCTATGCTTTCCTCCAACTTATTGATTTTCTTTTCCATTGGTGAGCCTTGGGAGGAAGAAGCTGGGGCTTGACTGGGAAAAGTTGGTGGAGGAGTAGGATGGTGAAGTTGTTGGAAAAATTAGGCCTGGGATGATTGTTTTGGGCCCAGGAGAAATTGGAGTGATTTCTCCAGCCGGGATTGTAGGTCTGTGAGTAGGGGTTGTGAGGCGGCCGTGAGTAAGCCGCGTTCATGTGTTCCGGTGGCACTTGCTAGGCATGAAAAACAGGGCACTCTTCAAAAACATGGTTTGGTGCCTGACAATATGAACAACCCAGATTGTGAATTGGTGGTGGGTTGATCTGGTTGACACTGGCAGGCTCTTTTGTTTCTAGAGCCTCTATCCTTCTCATTAGGGTAGCAATCTTAGCCTCGGCAGCTATGGATGATTCTAGAGATAGGAGCCCTCCTCTTGAAGCTATAGATTGTGAATTCCTAGGTTTCTCCGAGGCTGGCTCCCATTGTAGGGTTTTCTCAGCTAAGTCCTCAAATAAATCTCAACCCTGATTCTCATTTTTCTGCAAGAACCCTCCCTGACACATCGTTTCTAACAGGGTCTTAGTCTGATAATCTAGACCATCATAGAGAATCTGGCACTGACGCCATTTCTCCACGCCATGATGAGGGCACTGAGCGAGGAGATCCTTGAATCGCTCAAAGTATCTCCAAAATGGTTCGCTCGGGTCTTGCTTAAACTGCATGATGTTCTTCCTAATGAGGGCAGTTTTGTGAATTGGGTAGAATTTCTTCAAGAAGGCCTTGACGAAATCATCCCAGGTCGTGACTGAATCTGCTGCCAAGCTGTACAACCATTTCTTAGTTAGGTCCTTTAGGGAAAAAGGGATGAAACGTAACCTAACGGCATCGTCTCCTAGCTGAGGTATATGCATCATGAGGCATACTTCTTCAAATTTCCTAACAAAGAAGTATGCGTCCTCTGATTCTAAACCATGAAATTTGGGAAGAGTGTTAATAAATTGGGGCTTTAACTCAAGTTATTTCCGTTTGCTTCAGGAAGTTTTATGCAAGATGGAAGTGAAGTTCTGATCGGGTAAAATCTATCCTGAAGTGACGCCATCACCGGTTCTAGATGCAAGGGTAGAGAAGTGTTTCTTGTTAATCTGAAAGTTGACGGATCTCTCACCCACTCTTGCATGCAGCACACCACAACCAACGTGAAGACAACAAACAATCGAAAAGAATGAAAAAAAACTAACAAAAGAAAGAAAAACAACCACAAGCCTTAGTTTGAGGTACCTGGACCTAGACGACTCCTAACTAGTCGATTCTTCGTGGAAGGTTGTTGCAGGAACTCGACTACAAGCTAATCGGCCAGGAAAGGGCAAAACTCGGGGGGAGGTATCCGGGTAGAGCCACGGGCCTAATTACGCCAAACCACGGAGCTTTCGAGGCTTTACCTCTCAATCCACTTTCCTTAGACATCGATTTTGCAGGAGTATAGTTCTTACAATTTTCAACCTCGGTTAATCTCTTAATGAGTTCGAGATGTCCCTAGGGCCAACGTCTATTGATTTTTAGTTAAGGCTTGGGAGAATGTGAGTGCACTTGGAGATGATTTTTGGGCTAAGGAAGGGTGATGAAATCCCCACCTTATCTTGTTTATTTGGGTTTTGCCCTTAAAGTCAATTGTGCAAGTGTGCAGTTTATTCACAACAAGGTAACACTCAAAACGGTAAATCACTTCAAAATGTTGGTCCTATTCTATATGAATGCACACGTACCTTGTCTCCAGTACTCTTCAATAGAAATTGAAATGAATTGAAATAAACACGTGCCCTAAATGCAAAAGTCTAATTCAAATTTCAGTTAAGCAACAAGTGAATTTCTGTTGAATTTATTACACATGCTTATAGGTGAAGCATCCAAGAAAACTAAAATTTAGAAAGCAATTTTTTTTGTTTTTAGCGGCTTTCGGCAACTCTGCAAACGAGTTTGTTAGTACTTCAATCGGAAAAACTCACTTTTACACGAATTTTTCCGAGGGCAAATGAGTCCTCGCGCAATGTCCTTGGCCACCTCCTTCACTTCCCGTGATAGTGAGCTCCTTGGTACTTCTCCTACACACAAAAAGAACAATCTTTAGTAGTGAACAATAAAGCCGTTCACTCCCGGCAACGGCGCCAAAATTTGATCGACAAAAAGCAAGTACTAAAATAAGAGAAGGAAGTGTGGGTTGATGTTACTGCTTTTGCGATTCTTCCATAGTAGCAAAGTGGCTATACGGGTCGTATCCACAAGGAGGGAGAGCGATGGAAGCTTGATGCGGCTTCAAAGTTCAAGAAGAAAGTAAGTTCTTTGTGTCCAAATAAAGAATTGAAAAGTGAAAACAAGTTGTTTGAAGAATTGTTGGAAAATGTTTTGGTGGTTTGTAAAAAGTGATTTTTTTTCTTAGTTGTAAAAATGCATGGCTAACTTTCTACTAAGTGCTCCCACTAATTTCTAACTTTTGGAAGATAGCCTCACGATGGATCATAGGCGAACACAAACCTTTTGAATTGGAACTATTCACGTGGAAATCGAATGAAAGTTCATCCTAAAACTTAGCTTTACACGGCAAAAACTTGGACATTCTCTTATCAAGATCCGATAGAAGGCGAGAATAAGGGAAGACTCGAGTGCACTATTGGTATCGGCAAAGTTAAAAGGAGAAGTCTCTAACTTACAATAACAAGTAAAGTACACAACTCATAAATCACCAAAACTCATTAAGCATGAAGTATAAGAAAGTAAATACTTGTAGGTAAATTAGAGTTAGAACCCTCGTCTTAAGATGTCATAGCTCTTGTTTGCACAAGGCTTGTTTGACACTATTGACTCATTTGGGTTATCAATCAAGTGTTAAAAATTAGTGGGTTAGTAGTTAGTTAGCCATGCTAATGAAAAGTTAGTTAACCATAAAAGTAAAAGAAACAATAAAGGAAAAGAAGTGGAGAGAGGGAGTTACACTACAAGAAAACAAAAGAAAAGAAAAGTTAAAGAGAGGAAGTTACACTAAAACAAAGTAAAAGAAAAGAGGTGAAGAAGAAAGAAGTTACATTACAACAAAGAAGTAAAAGCAAATGGCAAAAACAAGTAAATTGGAAAGAAGAAAGAGAAGTAGTACTTGTATCATCTTGTCGCCCTTCAAATACAACCCTTTACGCACTCTCTCTCTTTCACTCTAATGGCTAGAACTTAAAGGTAGAAGAAGAACAACAACAACTACAAACTAAAAACAAAGCTACACAACTTGCTCTAACTCTGTATATGCTCCAACTGAAGACCCCTAGGGGGTTTTTATAGACACCAGGGCAAAGGGGGCCACGTGAACAGCACGTGGCCCAAAACGTGAGCGCGCGCGCCCAAAGGGCCGCGGAAACGCGGCCAGGGCCGCGTTTCCACGGCCCAGGCTGGGCGGCGCGTGCCCAGTTTTGGGCAGTGCGCTGCACAGTCTGTCTTCTGTCCACCTGAGCTCCTGGATTTGTGATTTGATGCCCTGGCCTGACAAAATCTTCACCCTAAAGTCAATGGCTAGTTAGGCTTTTAATCACCAATTAAATAGTGATTTAGGTCTTCTTCTTCATTTGCACACCATGGACCTAGGATCAAGCAAGCAAGGTTTTATTAGCAAAATTTTACATGAAATAAATATGAGAATGTGATGAAAATTATGCAAAATTAGAGACTAATCATTTGGCTCCCTCTAGTGAGAGGTGGAGTTTGTGTTGGAATCCCTCAAGTGTGAGGTGATTGATTTGTTGGCTAAGTGCCTACCCCTCTTGTGTGAGGTGGTGTTTGTGTGGCTTTGTGCCTAGCCTCTAAGTGTAGAGGTGGTGTTTGTAATTGAGAGAGGAGTTGTGTACTCCCGGTTGTATTTACCCAAATCCTCAGTGGAGGTTCCCTGTGTGGGAAGTCCTGTGTGGACGAGATAGTGAAAATCCTTTTGTGTGAAGGCGGGGACGTAGAGCAGTGGCTCGAACCTCGAAACAAATTACTTGTGTTTGCGTTTGATCCATTGTCTCTCTAACTCTCTCTCTTTTATATTGTGCCTTGCATCATTTCATATTGTCATATCATACTTATATGCTTGGCCTGTTTGTGTGTGCCTCTCTTGTGCTTAACCACGAGAGCTTCATATAGCGCCTCAACTCTTATTCAGAGGAATCAAGAGGAGTTAGTCCAGAGCCCTTCACTGGGAATTTGGCTACACTCGTTGGTTGCATTAAGTGTAGTTGCAATTAAGTTTTAATTTCCGCATTTAGTTCATTAGATTAGTGGTATACCTATTCACCCCCCCTCTAGGTGTACTTTCAATTGGTATCAGAGCCTACGCTCCTGATATTTGGTGTAACCACCTAGGAGTGTGATCTTGGTTAGCTAATCTATCATTTGCATTTGCACACTTTTATTGTTTACACACACTCATGGATTGCTTGTCACCTCCCATGTTTGATGTCTCCAACATTGACATGTGAAAATTTAGGATGTCCATGTACCTAAAAACCCTAGGCTTGCATGTTTTCCTTGCCGTTACCAAGAAATCCTATCTTGATAATAGCAAGCATATAGAGGCCAATGCACAAGCCCTTGAGGCACTTAGAAGCACGCTTAATAAAGATTATCTTATGTTGGTTTCTAACTGTGATTCTGCCTTTGCAGTATGGAACACGTTGACCTCCTCCAAGCTTCAATTGCCAATCCAAACGGAGGATGACTCTAGTGGAGAATCCGAGCAACAATGCTATATGGTCCAAGGGAATGACTCCCTTGAGGTATATTCGGAATCTCAATTAGATAATGATGATGCTAGTTCTTCTTGTGATGATTATGTTGATCCTAATGCTTTAAATGAAGAACTATCAATTGTTTGTGAAAAATTATTAGAAAAGTATAATCTTTTGAAAAAGAAGAGTTTTGAACTAAAAGATGAAAATAAGAATTTGTGTTCAATACTAGACTTAGTTTTGCAAGAGAAGGAAGAGATTTCAAGTGAACGTGACTCGCTTAAATCCCAACTAGCTCTTGCTCTAAAAGAAAATGAATTTTTAAAAAATAAAAATGATTGCAATGAAGTTTTAAAGAAAAATAAAGCTATAACTTCAAAACTTGATTTTGTTGTAAAAGAAAATATTTCTTTGAAAAATAAAATTGATTTGATTTCAAAAGATTTAGAAGTTTGTTTGAAGAAAAATGAATCTTTGAAAAATGATTTAGATTCACATCTTTGCCATGCTAGTGTAGCTTCACCTAACTTACCTATTACATGCACCTCTTCTTCTAGGATTGATAATGATATTTGTTTGTTAAAGAAGAGTGTGGATTGTTTGGGCTCCACCTTGAGCCATTGTGCCATGAACCATACACGATTGGAATCCATGTTTCGAAAGAAACAAGTTCCACCTATGCATGCACACAAACCACGGCATACACATGCTCTCCATGGTCACATCCATCATACTTTGTATGCTCATGTGTGTTGGCCCAAAGGCCATTAGCCCTATATCTTAATGGATATTTTGATGATAACAAACAATATCTAGTTATGTATTTAACAATTTTTGTTTAAAAGCATTTCAGGTTAAAACAGGTTGATTTGACGGCTCCACAATCAAGACTCACAAGTTGGAGTTCGCCAAAGATTTGCATTCCCAAGCCAAGCACAATAGAAAGCTTCGGGAACAAGACGATGAAGAAAAGACCAAGTCAAGATCAAGACTATGAAGAATACCAAGATTTGTATTTGTATTTTTCATTTTAGATATTTTGTCAAAACCTAGATGTTAGAAGTAGAGTTATGGGATTACCACCTACACACACATTTTAATTTGGTTCATGACTTCAAAAAGGATTTTTAATTTCTATTTTCAATTTAGAGTTAACATGTTTAGATTAAGTTCTTGGAAAATAGTTTAAGTTTTTGGAAAAACATTTATTTGGAAAAACAAGTTTTATCAAAGAAAGTTTTTATAAAAATGTTTCAAACTTGTTAGAGTAGTGACATAGGCTCACACTCTAAGTTTTATAAGATACAAAACTTCAAATCCTAGACCAATTCCCAAAACCCAGGTTTCAGGGTTCTGGAAGTTCTGATTTCTCACAACTGACAGAAACCAGTCGACCATCCCAGTCGACCGGCGCGCACAATTCTGTGCATGTCGTGTCAGTCGACCGTCTCGGTCGACCGAGCACTGTGCAGTGCTGTCGGGTTGTTTGGGTCGACCGGGCGGTCGACCGTAGATCCCCAACGGTCGGATTTTTGACCGTTGGCGGTCGACCGGCCCGGTCGACCGGCTGCTGTCAGATTTTCTGACAGACTCCAACAGCTCTATTTTCTGACAGATTTTCTTTTGGGATTTAATCCCAACGGATCTCTGAAGCTGTTTTTGACCCCTATAAATAGGAGGTCACTTCAACATGATAAGACAACAATTAAGAACATTTTTACAAGAGATTTTCAAAAGATTTACAAGTTTTCAAAAGGCTTTCATTTAGAAAAGATTTTCTCTCCAAAAGCCCTAAATTTCTAGACACCCATTTGAAGTCTTTACCTCTACTTCTCTATAGCTTTTGCACTACACAATCCCATAATTCTTCATCTACATATTGGTTCTAGGATTATGCAAGTGAGTGAATTTTTGATCAAGTGTGATCCTTTTCTTCTTGAGTGAAGTTGTAGAGGCATCGGCCTCAAAGCGAGCTAGTGTGCTCCGGGTGGTGTTGTGGCATCACGAGAGATAGGACAAGTGTGTCCTTGTATTGGTGGTCCAGTGGGATCTTCAATAGTGGAAATCCTTCAAGTGTGAAGGCGAGGACGTAGAGCGTGGCTCGAACCTCGGAAACATATCTGCGTGTTTGCGTTTGCTTAAATCTCTCTAAACTCAACTCCTTTATTTTCTTGCACTATAAATTGCTTCATTTATTGCAAGTCTTTTATTTGAGCTAATTGTGTTAGTTAAATTTTTAAATTCCGCATTTGTGCCATTTACATATAGCCATCACCTATTCACCCCCCCTCTAGGTGATTTCAATTGGTATCAGAGCCTAACCCTAGTATTTGGTTTAACCACCTTAGGGAGATTCTTGTTATTTGCTATACTATTTGTTGCATTCTTCATATTTTGTGCATTTTACTATTCATCTATGGCTTCACTTGATTTTTCTAGCATCAAGTCCCCACCTAAATTTGATGGCTTGAACTTTCCCATTTGGAAGGTCAAGATGAACCTCTTCCTTAAGTCCCTAGGAGTTAGGGTAGCTAGGGCCATAACTAAAGAATTTGTAGAGCCTCTCACCGATGAGAGATCATGGTCCGAGGACACTACCAAGGACTATGAGGCTAATGCTAGGGCTCAATATGCTTTAACCCAAGCCCTTAATGAAGATGACCTCTCACGCATTATTAACTGTAAATCTGCATATGAAGTATGGAATGTTTTAATTGTGACTCATGAGGGAACGTCACAAGTCAAGAGATCCAAGATTGACTTGCTTCGTTCTCAATATGAGAATTTTTATATGCTTGAAAGTGAAAGTATTGATGACATGTTCACTCGTTTCACCAAGATCACTAATGCTTTATCTTCTCTAGGTGACACGATCGACAATGACCAAAAGATTCGCAAGGTCATTAGAGCTCTTCCCAAAGCTTGGGAAGTCAAGGCGACCACTCTCAAAGAGCTTAACGATCGGGAGGAGATGGACTTCTCCGGCTTCATCGGTAATCTGAAAACCCATGAGATGGAGATGAAGGTAAGAGAAGAAAGGGAGGCACCCAAGAAGAAAACAATCGCCTTCAAAGCCACTCCAACCACTATTGAAGAGGACGACTCATCGGAGGATTGCGATGAGGACTTTGCCATGCTTATCCGGAAGGTAGGCAAAATGTTTTACAGGAAAGGGAGGCAAAGCAACTTCCGAAGAGGAAAACCTCAAGGAAGGTTTGAAAAGAAGAGAGAAGAACCCGGTCCTTGCTTCCATTGCAAGAAGATCGGGCATCTCATAGCGGATTGCCCCGCTCTCCAAGCAACCACCTCCAAGCATGTTCCAAGGAAGAAAAAGGCTATGGTAGCAACGTGGGATGACACGGAGTCGGAATCCGAAGAGGAGAACGATGCCGCTCATATGTGCTTCATGGCACAAGGTGAGGATGCTTCTAAGGTAACCCTTGATAACACTTTAGAAGATGATGATCTTACAATGGATGAACTTGCACATTTTTTCGAAGAACTACAACATAGATATGAGATCTCTCAATCTCATAATAAAAAATTGAAAAAGTAAAATGATATTTTAAAGAATAAACTTGATACTTGTCTTAATGAGAAGAATGTTTTATCTATTGCTTTTGAAAAATTGAAAAATGACTTTGATAAATATAAATTGACTAATAAAGGAAAAACCCCCATGGTTTCTTGTAATAAAAATGAATTTGTGGAAATTCAAAAACGTGTTGAAAATTTGGATAACACTTTAAAGAAGTGTGCTTTTGATCTAAATAAATTTGCATCTAGATTTCCTAAGGGAGTAACCCAATGGAAACATACACATCATGCTCATGCACGGAAACATGCACACACACATAAGCATGCACATATGTATGGTAGTGGTAAAATTTATGTATGCATGCATTGTGGCCGCAAAGGCCATTTAGAAAAATTTTATTTTGCTAAGCATAATGTACATAACAAACATGTTTGGGTTCGCCCCGGTACTAACCCTATAGGACCCAAGAAAATTTGGGTACCAAAAGACCCGCCTATTTTAGTTGATACAGGTGGATCTACTTCCTCCAAGACATAGGGGGAAACGGTGCCCGGGTGGTGGATGCAACAAAGCCCAAAGATCACATCAAGCTTGCATCGCTATCGTGGAGGCACCTATATTTTGGAGATTGCCTATGTTCGGTAACTTCTCCATTTAAAAGTTTAATTTTTTGTTTGATATATATATACAAATGTATAGAAGTGTTAGCTTATTTTTGTGCTCTATAGACATATGCTAATGAAGAGTTACATTTCTATCTCAATTGTGTATATGCCATGTTTTTTGTTTGATATCTTTTGTGAATGTCCACATATCTAGTCTTCATGATATATCTATGTACACATCGTATTTCAAAAACTAAAAATTATTTTTTTTGTAAAATTTTTTCATATTTAAAGCAAATACCTTAGAGATGGCAATTGCGCACCTCAACTCATTCAAGAGGAATCAAGAGGATGAAGTTCAGAACCCGTCACTGAGTATTCGGCTTCAACATCTCTAAAACTTTGTATTATATATGAAATCAAAATAAAATATCTTGTATGTAATTTTGGTTGATAAGTTGACTTAATGAAGATTAAAACATGTTGTTTGTATAATTATATCATCCTTGTATTTAATTAAAATTTTATTTTTAAATTTTTCCTTCTGGCTGTTGCTGCAGACTGTCTTTCAGGCAAAGACGGTCGACCGTAAATAGGCGCGGTCGACCGATTTCGCCTGAAATAAATTGCCTTTATTTTTTTATCTGCTATCGGTCGACCGTCCTTAGACCCGGTCGACCGCTGCAAGTTTGCAGAGCTCTCGGGATCCTTGGGTCGACCGACCGGTCGACCGCTCTTAGATTACAGAGCTCTCGGGTTTTCTGGGTCGACCGACCGGTCGACCGTTCGTCGTATTCAGCCCTAAACTGCTATTTATTTTCACTTTTTCTCTCTCTCTCTCTCTCACTCTTTCAGTCGACGAACCCATTTTCTCCCCTTCTCCAAAAATTTCTCTATCTCTCCAATCTCTCAATCATTTCAAAATCCATTTAAAACCCACTTCAAATTCCATCTCCAAGTGCTGGATCTTCAATTTCAGGTCTTACCATCCGCTGGATTCGAAGATATTCAGGTTTTCTTGATCTAGGGTTTTGGTTCTTCATCTTTCAGGTAAAAATCTGATTTTCTCTTCTGTTCTTACTATCTAGCTTTAAGATCTTCCCCTATTTGTCAATATTTCTAGGTCTCTAAGCTTTCTAGATCAAGCCCTAACCTAAAAATCATCTTTTTCCTCAAAAACATGTCTACATCTAAAAGGACTAGGACTGAGAAAGGCAAATCAGTAGCTCATACTTCTTCCCACACTCCTAAACCTAAAAGAACCTTTATAAATGAGCTTGCTAGAAATCGTTATATCAATCTTTCCAAGAGGAACATCATTTCAGGGAGATTTGTAGTTATTCAAGACTTTGAACATCTTGATATCCCCCGTATTTTGCAGAACAACTCCTTAAACGAGTTCTTAACCATTAAAGAACAAGTTTATACATCCCTCGTGCCTTATTTCTATGCCAATCTCTCTTTTGATGGAAACCGTATCTTCTCTAGAGTCCTAGGCAGGGACATTGACCTAAGTATTGGTCAGTTCGCTGATATCCTACATCTCTCCCCTGGTGGAGCTGATATATATTCACATGACCTTCATGATTTTGAATTTCCGGACGGTGAGTCTGCACTCACCGCATCCACTCTGATTCACGGGGATGACAACCCCGGCTTGGTCAGGAACGAAGTTGTGAGCAGGTTCACTCTCACTTCCCAAGTCCTAGCCAAGATTATTTTCTATGACATTGTCCCTAAATCTGGTGAATATAGCCATGCTAGGGGTCCTTTGCCTTTGATTATCTATTGTCTTTTGCGAGGCATTAAGATAAATGTTCCCCGTATCATTGCTTCCCACATGGCATCCGACCAGATTCGCATGTCCGGTAGGGGTTTACCCTTTGGCATGATTATCACCCGTCTTCTCAAAACTCTAGGCTTCGATCTTTCTTCTGAGACTTCTGATGATCCTCAAATAGACATTGACGCAGTTCTATTGAAAAGGATGGAAGCTCAGTTGCGTCGTCACGCTCCTGTTCAACCTCCTGTTCCTCCTCCTATTGTTCCTGGATCTTCATCAGCACCTGGGTCTTCTTCGGCCCCAGGGATGTCTTCTGCTCCTGGCCTTGTCTTACCTTCAGATTTTTAGGCCATGATTTCTTCTGAGATTCGCTCTCAGATTCAGGAGCACCAGTCCTGGATTGAGCAGCGAGAGGCAGCTCTTCGTACGGAGATGGACGCCCGTTTTCAACAAGAGGTCGCTTTCCGTGCGGAGATGAACTCACAGTTTCAAGGAATTCGTAACGATATGTCCTATTTTGCTGACTCCATGAGATTCATGGATACGCAATTTGAGGCACTCTTTACGAAATTCGACATGATTTCTCCTGATCCCACTTTCATTGCTCGTCCCCTTCCCTCCACCGGCCCTCCATTTCCTACCAGAGCTCCTTCTTCTGTTCCCCCACCTCGGCCTAAGGTGGTCGGCGTTGATCCAGAGGAGGCCGCTACTTCTTCTTCTTCTTCTTCAGAGGAAGACGATGATGGAGATAAGACCATGGCTGAAGGCACTACTGTGGAGAGCTCATCAGAGGACGACGAAGATGATGACGACGATGAGGGCGACGATGCTGGTGGTGCTGAGTGATGAGAGTGACCTCCCCTTTATTTGATGATGTCAAAAAGGGGGAGAGTTATTTGTTGATAGAGACTCCATATTTTGTGTATATTTTTTCTGTTGTTGAACATCTTTATCTTGTATTTATGTTTGTGTGGACATGTACTTATTTGGTTATGCTTTGTGGACATGTGTGTTTCATTTCTATTTTATGACATGAGTACTTTTATGACATGAGTATGTTTATCTAGCATGGATATATGTGTTATGGATGTATTGTGGATTATCACCCACCATTTCTTTTGAGATTTGTCTATGCTTGAGCATATTTTTTTGTATATGCATGTGTTGAGGGGAGCTTCACTTGAAGTCTCCACCCAAAATATTTGTGATAACTAAATATGTTGTCATCATCAAAAAGGGGGAGATTGTTGGCCCAAAGGCCATTAGCCCTATATCTTGATGGATATTTTGATGATAACAAACCATATCTAGTTATGTATTTAACAATTTTTGTTTAAAAGCATTTCAGGTTAAAACAGGTTGATTTGACGGCTCCACAATCAAGACTCACAAGTTTGGAGTTCACCAAAGATTTGCATTCCCAAGCCAAGCACAATAGAAAGCTTCGAGAACATGACGATGAAGAAAAGACCAAGTCAAGATCAAGACTATGAAGAATACCAAGATTTGTATTTGTATTTTTCATTTTAGATATTTTGTCAAAACCTAGATGTTAGAAGTAGAGTTATGGGATTATCACCTACACACACATTTTAATTTGGTTCATGACTTCAAAAAGGATTTTTAATTTCTATTTTCAATTTAGAGTTAACATGTTTAGATTAAGTTCTTGGAAAATAGTTTAAGTTTTTGGAAAAACATTTATTTGGAAAAACAAGTTTTATCAAAGAAAGTTTTTATAAAAATGTTTCAAACTTGTTAGAGTAGTGACATAGGCTCACACTCTAAGTTTTACAAGATACAAAACTTCAAATCCTAGACCAATTCCAAAACCCAGGTTTCAGGGTTCTGGAAGTTCTGATTTCTCAGAACTGACAGAAACCGGTCGACCATCCCGGTCGACCGGCGCGCACAATTCTGTGCATGTCGTGTCAGTCGACCGTCTCGGTCGACCGAGCACTGTGCAGTGCTCTCGGGTTGTTTGGGTCGACCGGGCGGTCGACCGTAGATCCCCAACGGTCGGATTTTTGACCGTTGGCGGTCGACCGGCCCGGTCGACCGGCTGCTGTCAGATTTTCTGACAGACTCCAATAGCTCTATTTTCTGACAGATTTTCTTTTGGGATTTGATCCCAACGGATCTCTGAAGCTGTTTTTGACCCCTATAAATAGGAGGTCACTTCAACATGATAAGACAACAATTAAGAACATTTTTACAAGAGATTTTCAAAAGATTTACAAGTTTTCAAAAGGCTTTAATTTAGAAAAGATTTTCTCTCCAAAAGCCCTAAATTTCTAGACACCCATTTGAAGTCTTTACCTCTACTTCTCTCTAGCTTTTGCACTACACAATCCCACAATTCTTCATCTACATATTGGTTCTAGGATTGTGCAAGTGAGCGAATTTTTGATCAAGTGTGATCCTTTTCTTCTTGAGTGAAGTTGTAGAGGCATCGGCCTCAAAGCGAGCTAGTGTGCTCCGGGTGGTGTTGCGGCATCACGAGAGATAGGACAAGTGTGTCCTTGTATTGGTGGTCCAGTGGGATCTTCAATAGTGGAAATCCTTCAAGTGTGAAGGCGGGGACGTAGAGCGTGGCTCGAACCTCGGAAACATATCTGCGTGTTTGCGTTTGCTCAAATCTCTCTAAACTCAACTCTTTTATTTTCTTGCACTATAAATTGCTTCATTTATTGCAAGTCTTTTATTTGAGCTAATTGTGTTAGTTAAATTTTTAAATTCCGCATTTGTGCCATTTACATATAGCCATCACCAATTCACCCCCCCTCTAGGTGATTTCAATGTGTACACTTGTACACATTGTGGACGTAAGGGCCACCTTACTAAGTTTTGCTATGATAGAGTTCATGATGTAAATTTAGCAACTAAATTTGTTTGGGTTAGGAAAGGAACTAACCCCCATGGACCCAAAAGAGTTTGGGTACCAAAGACCACTCCTATTGTATTTGATGTAGGTGTGGGCTCTCGCATGACGTGAGAGCTATGGTGCCTTGAGGTGGATGCGTTCCGAGCTTTATGAGGACAATTTGGATGCATCACTTTCAAGGGAGTTTGGAGGGAGGACCACCGTGTTTTTGAAGACTTGGAGAGTTGCCCTCTCGGTTTTGGTAACAATCTCTTACTCCTCATTTATTGTTTACATGCTTTCATATTATTCATTTTTAGCATGTTTTGATGTTTATTGATTTTTATGTTAAATGCCATGAGATTTAGATCAGTGATATACATGTTTAGTTATTTGAGACACCCATGTTTAATATGGATTTATATCTTTGTGTTCTCACATTTGTTTTAACTAATGTGTATGTCCTAAATCTATGCATGTGCATTTGACATAGTAATCATATGAGTTTTTGTTTTGATGCTTCGTGATTTGAATATATGTTTAGATGTTTGTTTTCATTAAGACTTGGATATATACTTGTACAACTAGTGAGCCACAAATAGATCATTATATGTTTGTGCTTGAACGCTCATTTGTGTTCATTAGATGTACTAGATAGCCTAGTTTTGATGATTCATGCATTTGACTTGTATTCCCATTTTATACATGTTTTCATTTTTATATGTTTAACTTCATGTATATGTCTATTTTGTCCAAACTATTGATTATACATATACATCCTTTGAGCTACTTGCCTTCATGCATATACTTCTGTGGACTCGTTATGTTTGGATATGTATGTATTCTTTAGTTTGTACATGACATACATATGTCTTGAAGATTAAACCGTTTTGATGATTTTCATGTTTTAAGAAATTTTATATTGAGCTTAATTGACTATTTTCATGCTAATGTGTTTCACATATTCCTTATACACTCACTTTATTTTTTGTTTACTCATGATTTGTTTTCATGAGACTATGATATGAGCTTTATTGATTTCGAGTGTTTAGTGATCATGTGATTTACATAGGTTTCATGGAATATAATTTTGTTTTATTCCTTACTTGAAGGATTTCGTACTAGTTTTTCAAATTTTTTTCTTTTAACTAGTTCATATTCTTCATTTTGGAAGAGTTTTCAAACATATTCTATTTTCAAACCTATATTTGAAAACCCTTTCCATACACGGGCGGTTGGTTGGGCGACCATGCCTTATAAGCATCTTATTGAAAATCCTTTTAAACATGTGCATGATATGGGTGGAAAGGTAATATGAGATATACACTTGATCTTATTATGTTTTCAATTGGTATCATTGGATCTTTTCAATTGGCATCACTATTGACATTCTTTTTGTATACTCATATATGTTTTTATATATGTATGCCTTCAATTTCAAATAGTTTCAATTTCGATTGGTATTAATTTTACATACATATATATGCTTTATTTGTGCTTACTATATCTCTATATTTTTTAGCACAAATTTTGGCTATGCTAAGTTTGATTTCTTTAATGACTATTTTATTTCAATTGACTATGTTTCAATTGGTATCATATACAAGCTTATGCATCATTTTATTTGGTATTTCATAAAAGGGGATAAAATTCATGTTTATACTTTCAACTGGCATTTCACCTTTCAATTGACTTTGGTATTCTACTCTCACACTTTATGTTAAAAATGATTGAAAAAAATGATTATTTTTGGTATCATATGCCTTTAATGAAAAATTACTTTTAATTGGTACTAATCTTTATAAATTGATATCAAGATTACCTATAAGTTTTACTTTTCAATTGGTATGCTTTATTGATATCAAAATTTGTGATTGAATTGTTCAAAATGATTTATTTACTTACAATTGGTATTTAATTGGTATTTATTTACAATTAGTATCAATTAGTATTTAAATCTATAATTATTTTATATACCACATTATGTACTTTCAATTATGTACTTTCAATTGGTATATCTCATTGATATCATGATGCACTCAATTGATATATTTTTTTCTTTCAATTGGTATCAAGAAAGTTTTATTTTTGATTTCACCCCTCATTGATTTTTTTTTTGTTTAAGACAAAAAGGGGAGAATATTGTTTTCTTTGACCCCTTTGTTGATGATTGACAAAAAGTGGGAGAAAGATTTTGAGTTTTATATGCATATTTGTGTTTTTGCATATATTGAGTTTTATGTATATGAGAAAAATGATTTGATTTGAGAGTTTTAAACAAAAAGAGAGAAGGTTTTTGAAACATATGTTTGATTCATGCACGTTGATGCATATTCATGTTTAATATTCATTGCATATATCTTATGTTTATTGCTATGCATGAGTGAAGGGGGAGCTTCCTTGAAGCTTAACTTTAATCCATGCATATATAACTCTATGAGTTTTGTCATCATCAAAAAGGGGGAGATTGTTGGCCCAGAGGCCTTCCACTCTAGTTTTGATGATGATTAACTCATGTAGTTATGTTTACTAATAATCTTGTGATGTTTAGTTTCAGATTCTTAACCAAGATATTGTAGGTGATTAGCTTCAACAAAGGTGTTTTGGAGCTTCTCACATGGTGATTCAAGAGCCCGAGCGACAAAGTTCATACCTATCACTCGTTTGAGTCAAGCTCGGTGGATCACGGTTTGGATCGAGTCGACTTGAAGACAGAGTTCGTCAAGAAGACTTCGGTACTTAGTTTAGTTTTTATTTAAGATCCATTTGTAAAGACTAGATAGTGTGATATGCTCAAGTTCACAACACACACACTAGTTTTAGTTTTCATGTTTATTGGTTTTCGGTTTTTGATTTAACTGATCTTGGTTTTCATGAATACATAGTATCAAAACAAGTTTACATGGTTTAATGTATATTAGATTTGTTCTATATACATCTATGCTTCATATCTTAGACAAACTTATTTTGATATGCCTATTCATGTATTTAGGTTTTGTGTTTTAACAAAACTTGTTTTTGGAATTATTGTCAAAAACTATGATATATATCTTTCATGTATATTGGATTATATCCATATACAACATGCTTCAAATTGTTTAAGTATCATGTTTTTATGTTTAGATGAGTTTTGGATAAAACGAATTTTCAATTCAAAAATTCAAGTTTTAGAAAATACGGATTTTGGTTTTTGGCAAAATTTTCATAACACAAAAATGGTGCAAAAAGTTTGAAATATGTGTTGAAATTTTTCACACATGTTTGATTTTCAAAGTATTATACTGAACTTATTTTTGTGAATTTTTAGAGATTTTATGGGAATTTTTAGGAATTAAAAAACCCAAGTTTTCAGTCCCTTATTGCTGCCTGCCAGGCTCTGGCGGTCGACCGGACCCAGAGTCGGTCTACCGGATCGGTCGACCGACGTGCACAAAGATGTGCACGCAAGTGCCCCACTCTCGGGTGGGGGCGATCGACCGGACGGTCGACCGTGAGCAAGGCACGGTCGACCGAGCGGTCGACCGACCAGAGAGCAATCTGCTCTCTGGATTGACACGGTCGACCGGGCGGTCGACCGGCAGGCTCAACGGTCAAAAATTTGACCGTTGGCCGGTCGACCAGAAGGCCATTTCTGGCCTAGTCAGCAGCCAACGGGCAGATCCTGTTTTGGGGGTATAAAAATCCCATTTGAGAGAGGTTTTTCAAAAAGACTTCCAAGAGCTAAATTCTCCCATTCTCTAGTGTTTTATTTCAAGTTTCAAAAAGAGTTTTTAGAGTTTTAAAGATTTGATCTTTAGTTTGTTTTAAAGGGTTGGAAAATTCAAGAAAAAGGAGAAACTTTGGGATTAGTTTTTGATCTTCATTTTAATCTTATCCTAGTTGTTTTCCCAATAGTTTTTTTTGAGTTTTTGATTTCCAAACTCTTTGTTTTTCACACTTGAGCCATATCATTCTATCCTATCTATAGGATCTTTTATTTGTGGGAAAATTTGTTTGTGGTTGTGTAACCACCAAGTTGTAAACACTTCCTTCATTGTGATATCCCTCTTGTGTGAGGTGATTGATTTGGTATCCCTCTGTTGTGAGGTGATTGTGGAAGTTGTGGTTGGCTCCCTCTAGTGAGAGGTGGAGATTGTGTTTGGCTCCCTCTAGTGAGAGGTGGAGTTTGTGTTGGAATCCCTCAAGTGTGAGGTGATTGATTTGTTGGCTAAGTGCCTACCCCTCTTGTGTGAGGTGGTGTTTGTGTGGCTTTGTGCCTAGCCTCTAAGTGTAGAGGTGGTGTTTGTAATTGAGAGAGGAGTTGTGTACTCCGGTTGTATTTACCCAAATCCTCAGTGGAGGTTCCCTGTGTGGGAAGTCCTGTGTGGACGAGATAGTGGAAATCCTTCTGTGTGAAGGCGGGGACGTAGAGCAATAGCTCGAACCTCGAAACAAATTACTTGTGTTTGCGTTTGATCCATTGTCTCTCTAACTTTCTCTCTTTTATATTGTGCCTTGCATCATTTCATATTGTCATGTCATACTTATATGTTTGGCTTGTTTGTGTGTGCGTCACTTGTGCTTAACCACGAGAGCTTCATATAGCGCCTCAACTCTTATTCAGAGGAATCAAGAGGAGTTAGTCCAAAGCCCTTCACCGGGAATTCGCATACACTCGTTGGTTGCATTAAGTGTAGTTGCAATTAAGTTTTAATTTTCGCATTTAGTTCATTAGATTAGCGGTACACCTATTCACCCCACTCTAGGTGTACTTTCAACATTCACATTTGATCTATGTCGTTAAGGGTTCTGAAACTTGTGATGTATAAGGTTCAACCTTGATTATACAGAAGGTAACAATCGCCTTGTTCGGTGGCAGGACACTTATGAACCAGATTGTTTTGAAACGTGATTTATTGACGGTTAAAGTTTTGGTACTATAAAGTTATGTGTAACATCCTTCCAGTATGACTTGTTTGGCCCAAGTGAGAGATTGTTAGACTTATTTAGATAGAGTCTAAATTTTTTGGGTCTATATAAGACTAATTGGATTTATACATCCGTCTCTATAGCCCTATATTGTTAGACCCAATAAAGAATTGATCAAGCCTAATGGTTTGGGTCTAGACACGTTTCATTTACACTTAGCCATGAATGTATTTAAATTAAGATGTGGGAAT
Organism: Agave tequilana; assembly: GCA_038442645.1. Lineage (NCBI taxonomy): Eukaryota > Viridiplantae > Streptophyta > Magnoliopsida > Asparagales > Asparagaceae > Agave > Agave tequilana. The sequence goes on along the minus strand of JAVJIF010005885.1, from coordinate 104,813 downwards.
CATCTACACATGTGGAACTCGTATTACCAATCAAGGGTTTAGATCTATGATGAGTTGAATGATTAGTCTACAGTTCTACATTATTATATCGCATTTTCCTATAGATTTATGAATAAAATGTCGGTCTAAACCGTGTTTTGGTCTCTCTTGCTGATAATCAAGATAAGGAGGGCAAAAGGGTAATAAGAGCTTAATTAAATCCAGATTTCTTGGAGGCCAAGTAAGGGAGCTTCTAGAAGATGCATTGAACCTAGACCCTTGCGCACGTCAGACGAATATGCAGCCAAAAATACCAGAATCCGAATATACCAGGAAGGTCCTCGAAGCAAGAAGAAGTTCCTCGCCAAAATCAGGGACTCCTCGAAGCCAGTAGAAGTTCCTCGCCAAAACCAGAGAAGTTCCTCGCCAAAATCAGGGACCTAAGTCCCTGGTTTTGCTGCTGAAATGCGATAATAGCCGCGTTTCCACGGCAATGTGGCGGGACCACGCATCGATCTTCGACGCGTGGCCTTGTCCCGTCTTCTAGAACCCTCTTTTGCCTATAAATACCTCTGCAGAGGCCCAGAACGGAAGCAGATTGAGAATTAGGCTAGGTTTTCTCTCTTCTAGTTGTAGATTAGGATTTTCTTTCTCTTTTATTTTGTATTTTCTTTTCTTTCATAAATCTTGTAGTAGGGCTGAGAGATTTAGAGAGAGAAAGAGAGATATTGATGTAATAGATGGTGACAATCTATGTGAAGGTGTCTCCTTTCTTCTCCATTGTAATCTTTCCATCTTCTACATGATACTTAGCTAACTTTTCTTCTCATGGTGACTAACTGCTAACCACTAACTAGCTAACCACTTACTTGATAATCCACATGAAACTAATAGCGTCTACAAGGCCTTGCTCTTGCAAGAGCCATTGATGACTCATGATGATAGATTCTAACATTCTAACATTTCTAACATCTAACCCACTAACTTGCTAACTTGCATTGTCTTCTTTATTTCATGCTCACCTCTAACCGGTTTTGATGATTTAATAGTAGCTTGCAACTTGTTGTGTGGTATGGATGTGTTGTTGAATGTAGAAGAATAATCTTATGAGCCATGCTCTGTATTGTCTCTTGAAGCCAAGGATTAATGATGGACATGGATCTATGTGAGGCAACTATAACTAAGAGGTTAGCATGATTAGTGGAGCAATTAGTAGTTAGTAGCCATGAATTTTCTTTTATCTTATTTTAAAAGTCAATTTTCAAACTCTTTTATCATTTTTTCTATCGTTGTTTTCACCATCCTCTTAGTTCACCTTTGTTTCATCTTCTTTTAGTTTTCAAAACCATTTCTCTTTATTTTTATATCGCCGTTTCATCGCGCTCCTCACCTATCACTTCTAGAATCTAAAATCTTTTATCATTTTTTCTATCGTTGTTTTTACCATCCACTTAGTTCACCTTTGTTTTCATTTTCTTTACCACACGCTTCATCTTCTTTTCTGTTTTGTTTTCCAAACCACTTCTCTTTTATTTCACATCACTTTCATCGCCTTCTTCACCTATCACTTCTGGATTTTATTTTCTTTTCCTTTTTCATTCTTTTAACAAAGAAGAATTGTTAACAACCGACGTGAATAAAAACTGATAATGCTTCTATCGCCTCCCGTCCCTGTGGATTAAACCCGTTGAGCTAATGCTTTAATGGAAGTATCGAGGGAACATTAGCACATACAAGCTTTTCATTGAATTCATAAAACACACATTTTAAAGTGATGGTTCCACTCCGATCAAATTTTTGGCGCCATTGCCGGGGACGGGAATGGTTTTGATTTCACGTTTTTGTTAACATTTTCTTCTCTATTTTGGTGTGCAGGGCAATTTTTACAGATTCTTTGCATTGCAAAAGGCTACTCTTGCTTGCCTCTCCCTACTCTAGAAAGCAGAAATCTTGCTTCTTACACTTTGCCGCGAAAATCAAAGCAAAACCACGAAAACACGGCAATTTTTTTGGCATTTTGACTTCATCTTTTGCAGCGACTTTGCAAGTTGCATATATTGTTATATTTTGCTGCCAAGTTTCTGCTTTGATTGCCTACACACTGTAATAAATTAAGAGCTAAAATACGGTAATTGGATATTTTTAAACGGTTTAGACATTCGCATTTAGGCACGTGTCAATTTCAATTCCAATATACTGTATTTTGCTCTATTATTGTGATTTTGATTGAGGTGTACATATAGCATTGCATATAGCATAGGACAAACACGCGGGTGATTTACTCGCTTTGTATTATATTCTTATCTATATTGCACACTTGCATGTACTGAAATTAAGGGCAAAACCCCATACAAGATAAGGTGGGGATTTCATCGCCCTTCCTTAGCCCAAAAATTACCTTCCCACTCACACAACCCAAGCCCTAATAAAAATTGATAGACGTTGGCCCCTAGGGATATTTCGGACTCATTAAGAGATTGATCGAGGGTGGAACTTGTTCTGAATCTTATTCTTGTGAAATCGGTGTTTAGGGCTGGGGATTAAGAGGTTACGCCTTGAAGATACCGTGGTTTGACGTAATTAAGGTTCGTTGCTCACGCACGGATACCTCCCATCTTATTTTGCCCCTACCTGGCCGATTAGCTTGTGGTCGGATTCATACAACAACCTCCCCCGGGTAATCGACCAGTTAGGAGTCGGCTAGGTCTGGTCAACCCTAGTATAGGCTTGGTTTTGATTTTCTTTCTTTTGTTTATTGTTTGCTTTTTCTTTTTTATTTGTGATTGTTTGTGAAATAGAATTCAACAACAACAATTATTTCAATCGTAATATGAATCCATATTTCACACCGGCCCCATTTGTTTCTGATAATTCCAACTCGACTTTTTACAATATGAACCAACCAAATATACTGGGTTGGACTTATCCGAATCAATGCAACCCATACCCCCAATCTTATGACTATAATTTTCAAAATAATTTTAACTCTTCACAGAGTCAATGGAGATTCAACCCCCCCGAGTCAAATTTTCAACCACCTTGTCCAAAATTTTCACAGTTTTCATAATATCCATTCCCCAATTTTGCTTCTTATACTCCTTTTCTAGAACCACCAATTGAAGAAAAGTCTGACCTAAAAAGAGTATAGACGCCTTGCTTGAGTCCTAACAAAACAAGTTCGACTCACAATTTTTTCAAAACCAAAATTCATACTCAGTCACACCAGTTCAAAATAGAAAACCATCAATCTTAAATATGAGTATGCGTGAGTCCGAACACCAATCACAAAATTTGATGGACTTACGATTTCACCATAATTTTCAAAACAAATCTTCATTTTTTCAAGCCTAATCACAACAAAACAATGAACCAATCGACTATAAAAAGATGCTTGAAGGCATGACTCAGGCTTAAATCGCTCATAATCAAGACATAGATATAATGGTCAAAACTCTTTATTCTCATCCTTTGACCATTCATGATGTCACTAACCATTTTGTTAGAGCCAAAGAATCATGTTGTTTTTGAAACCAAGATTCAATTTTAGCACATCCATTTGAACTTGACCAAACTTCAAATTTTGAAAATTCCATTGACATTTTGGCCAGTTATCCTTTTCCTGAAATTGAACTTGAGCATAGTATGATCCTGAACCTCAACTTTGGAATTCAGTTTCACTTCCAGGTTCAATAATGACTGAGGTGTTTTTACTTGATTTCTGACCTTTTCTTGAGTCAGTATTGGATCCGGTGCCAATCCATCGTGAAATTGAATCACTAATTTTTTATGATCAACAAATTGATCATGACAATTTCATACTTTTGAATGTCCTATTGACAAATTGGCAAGTTCTCATTTTTATGAAATTGAACTCCATAAGGGATGTGACTTTGATCCTCAAATTTGTGATCCAGTTCAAATTCCTGAATCAATATTGACTCCTGTTTTATTACCCAACTTGAGCAATATTTTAGAGTCAATTTTGGTTCTCATACCTGTCATTCTTGAACTTGAATCACCAATCTCAGAGAGCCACATTCCATTGTGGGGGAATGAATATGGATTTGAATTTCAACTTCTTGATTTGGACCCGCTTCCTGAACCAATTTGACTCTTGAACCTTTACTTGACTTAAGTCAAATTCCTGAGTCAGTATTAGTTCCTGTACTTTCTGAGTCCAAATCAAATATTCCATCTTTTCATACTCCATTTTGGGACAAGCGTGTTGATAGAATTGACTCTAAAATTATTTTTAAAATTAGGCAATTATATGGGGTAAATTTTTAATAAAAATCATTCATATATACATCATAATAATGGGGTGTATTATAGAAGTCTCTGGTGGGTTCCTTCGAACTCCACGCAAATTGGATTGGGCTGTCTTTGGTGGACCAATTAGACCACCACCGGAACCACCACCTTGAGGTGATTTTTTCCTTCCCTCTCTATTTGTTTCATGCATACATACATTCATGATGCATTGAGGACAATGCATGAGATAAGTGTGGGGGAGAGTTTACTAACATAGAGTTTTTTAGATATTCTTTCTTTTTCACTTGTTTTAGGATATTTTTAGAAATCTTCCCTTTTGTATAGGATTTTTCTTTCTTTAAAAACTTTTGAAATAAGAGACAAAGTTTTGATCTATTTTAAAGAAAATTAAGATGATCTTAGAAATTAAAAAAGCCTTACATTATGACATCTTAAACCTAGTTGAAATAATGGATCTTATTTAAAATTATAGGTTAAGTATAAAAGATTGAGGAGATAAGTTTATCTTGAAGTTTTTGCCTTAGATAGTTTGCACTTTATACTTACACATTTTTGGGACGGAAACAAAGACCTAAAATGTCATAAAGTAAAAATAAATAAAAAGAAAAAGTATATATATGGTTTAATTAAATAAAAAAACACTTATTTAGCTGGATAAATATGCCTCAAGAAGCATGATTACTCACGGCTAATGGTGATCATAAGAAACAAATAATCCCTCTTAGTTTTTTAGCCTTGTTACTAGAGTCCTTAAACCCGAGGGATCTTTTCTCATCTGGTGCCCTAAGAACCGTCCAGTCTGGAGTCATCGGTTAAAGGCTCACTACCCGAGTGAGCTAGAAAACCTAAGAAAACTAAGAGAAAAAAAGAAAAAAAGAAAAAATATATATAAATAAATGGCTTGATGGTTGGAGTTGAAATCCCAGAAATTTTCACTATCACAAAGTGCAGATTATCTAGGTTTTATGAAGGATAAAATATTCAATCCAATTTTGAATTCTTATCTTAATTGAAGACAAGATCTTGATATAAACTAAGTTTAAAGAAGAATAATTTTTGGTGGACTTATGACCTTAGATTACTTATATTTTTGCAAAAATATTTCATAAACTTGTCTCTCTTTCAAAATGCATCTCAAAACACTAACATTTGTTTTTTTTCTTTATGAATTTTGTGGGTGAAATCCGCTGAAAACTCTCAAGAGACAACACGCCTCCTCTAGGGATAACTTAGAGGTTTAACGGCTTGTTGCACACGCTCAGTGCAATCGCGTCACCTGCGAAAGTAGTGTAATAACATTTGTAGTATGGTTTTTCTTTTCTTCTTTTGCTCGGGACGAGCAAAAGATAAGTGTGGGGGTGTGATTAGTCTATAGTTCTGTATTATTATATTGATTTAACTACTGATTTATGAATAAAATGTCGATCTAAATCATGTTTTGGTCTCTCTTGCAAATAATCAAGACAAGGAGGGCAAAAGGGTAATAAGAGCTTAACTAAACCTATTTTCGGGTAATTAAATACGGATTTCTTGGAGGCCAAGCAAGGGAGCTTCTAGAAGATGCATTGAACCTATACCCTTGTGCACGTCAGACGAATATCCGGCCGAAAATACCAGAATCCGAATATACCAGGAAGGTCCTCAAAGTCAGGAGAAGTTCCTCGCCAAAACCAGGGACCTAAGTCCCTGGTCTTGCCACAGAAACGCGGCAATAGCCTCGTTTCCATGGCAATGTGGTGGGGCCACGCGTCAATCTTCGATGCGTAGCCTTGTCCCGTCTTCTAGAACCCTATTTTGCCTATAAATACCTCTGCAGAGGCCTGAAACGGAAGCAGATTGAGAATTAGGCTAGGTTTTCTCTCTTCTAGTTGTAGATTAAGATTTTCTTTCTCTTTTATTTTATATTTTCTTTTCTTTTATAGATCTTATAGTAGGGCAGAGAGATTCAGAGAGAGAAAGAGAGAGATTGATGTAATAGATGGTGACAATCTATGTAAAGGTGTCTCCTTTCTTCTCCATTATAATCTTCTCCATCTTTTACACTAACTTTTCTTCTCATGGCAATCTAATTACTAACCACTAACCATCTAACCACTTACTTGATAATCCACGTGAATCTAATAGCCTCTACAAGACCTTGCTCTTGCAAGAGCCATTGATGGCTCATGATGATAGATTCTAACATTCTAACATTTCTAACATCAACCCACTAACTTGCTAACTTGCAACGCTAATTTTATTTCATGCTCACCTCAACCGGTTTTGATGAATTAATAGTGGCTTGTAACTTGTTGTGGTATAGATGTTTTGTTTGAATGTAGAAGAACAATCTTATGTGTCATACTTTGTATCGTCTCTTGAAGCCAAGGATTAGTGATGGCCAAGGATCCATGTGAGACAACTATCACTAAGAGATTAACATGGTTAGTGGATCAATTAGTAGTTAGTAGCCATGAGTTTTCTTTTACTTTGTTTTAAAAACCAATTCCAAAATCTTTTATCATTTTTTCTATCGTTTATTTTACCATTCTCTTAGTTCACCTTTATTTTCATTTTCCTTACCACAAGCTTCATCTTCTTTTCTGTTTTATTTTCCAAACCACTTCTCTTTTATTTTCACATCGCTTTCATCGCCTTCTTCACCTATCACTTCTAGATTTTATTTTCTTTTCCTTTTTCATTCTTTTAACAAAGAAGAATTTTTAACAACCGACGTAAATAAAAACTGTTGATGCTTCTATCACCTCCTGTCCCTGTGGATTCGAACCGTTGAGCTAATGCTATAATGGAAGTATCGAGGGAACATTAGTACATACAAGCTCTTCATTGAATTCATAAAACACACATTTTAAAGTGCTGGTTCTGTTCCGATCATTGAACTACAATTCCTTGATGCTATATATATTATGTGTAAGATTTCCTCTCCACAACCAACTATCTTTTATGATCTATTCTCTCTCTTGGAGGCCTCTCATCTCCTCTAAGGATCAAGAAGCAAACTTGGTGGCTGGAGAAAAGAACCCCTTCCCTCAACTCTGGCGTCTTCATGATCGTGCAATCTTTGGCATCCCTTTCGTGATGGAATCACGTATGCCTAAACCCTCTTTCTCTTTGATATTGATAAAGAAGCTATTGCATGTATGAGATCTTATTTGGGATAATTGTTAGATATAACAGAAAAATCTAGGAATATTTTGATTATTTTTGTCAATAACAATGTTCAAACACTAGATATATGATAGGATCTAGCATGATAAGTTCTAAATAGGTTTAAATGCAGTAATATTCTTAAATAAATGAATAAATAAATGAGTTACTCAACAATCTTAATTATTGAAGATGGAATAACTCAAACACTGGAGAAACAAATGATTAATATGACTAGCACAGTTACAAGAGCTGCATATGGCTCATTGTCGAGAAATTAATGATTGAGTTTTCAATTATCACAATTTGTTTATTGCTGCAAGACTGATCGATTCATGTAGATTGGCATTGATTTTCTTTAATTTAAATTCCCAGATATGCATCAATTTGACTAGCTAAAAGACAATGTGAAATAGGCTACATGTTCCATTAAAAACCAAACAAAGTGGTGGAATAATTATAGTAAAACTAAAATCTGTCTTCAATTAAGTCACATGCAAGGTACATGCTATAATTTAATACGATAAGTATTGCAGTAGGTGGTGAAAGCGCAGCTGAAAACAAATCTATACGCCTCAGTATTTTTTCTCGCTTGCACATGAAAGCTAAGCTGATTGTTTTCCTTGAATCCTCAAACCTCATAAAGTTGTAAGCCAGAGCTTTCCCTTGGCATTTGCTTCCCCTTTGGCCACTTGTGTTCGTCTCCTTCATCAAGTACGCCTTGTCCTGTACTCTTCTCAAACTCAGCCAAAGTGATGATACTCTTCAATACTGCATTAAACTCCAGATGGGAGCATGACATCTTTTTGAACCATGTAAGTTGCACCAATCATGTACGTGCATTAGATACATTGTTAATGGCTACTTGGAATGGGTTAAGAGTTTCTTACAGTAATTTTACTACGTGGATCCAATAGTGATGATCAATGCACTTACTGTGCATGGAAATTAAACAAGCCCTAAAATTTATACTCAATTTTCCCCCTCTTAATGCACTGTGTTTGCAGCTACCCCTTCCAAGAGAAGTATTCGATTAAACTCTGAAATTTAAGAGGGACATATCAAAATTAGATGACTATGGATCCAATAAGAGTTTGAGTGGAGATATTTATTTTTCCTAATCCGTTCCATTTATGTATCTGGCTAGTCTGTGAAGCCACAAGACAACCTCGACGTAGTCAAAAAGTTTATTTAAAGTATACCTGAGTTTAGATAACTTCAAGTAAAAAAAAGCCTACTAAGAGTGACGGATTAGGTTTTTAATTTGTTTTTTTTATAAAAGATCTGATTGTTTCATTAATCTCTTTAATGAAATGCGGAGGGCTTTACCCAACCGTTTGCATACAAAAAAGTAGAAAAATAATATAAAAGACCTGCTTTCCTCCTCTGTTAGATTAGCTCTCTAGCCTAAGAATTTGGAGGAGAGCCAATCTAATTAGTTTTCAAGTATTTATTATCAAGTCCCTCTCTTATATTTATAATTTTCACAGTCTGAAATTTAATATATTAATCAGTACATAGGAACTGTTCATAAAAAAACATGACCAGTTTCATTTTGATATTAAAAGGCCCAGATAGTAATGATGCTAATTTTCTCAGGCCAACTGGAAAGCAACTTACTATTTGATTAGTTGGCTTCCATCAAGAACAGAGTACTAATACACTACTTTTGTCCAGCAAGTCTGTTGTGACTGTGATGAGCTCTGTCCAATACATACCACAAGCTTGCAGTAGGATGTTACTACTCACTGCCACTGGCATTTTTCTATGCAATTGATTTCCTTGTGGGGCAAAAAAAAAAGATAAAAAAGATAAAAAATAGTAAGTGCACCACATTTATTCTTCAGATAATGGACTGACTAAATATGATGCAAAAGTTTTTAGATTAATATCTTTTGTGCAAGAGGAAGAAGTGGAATCAAATTTATTATATACAATTAATATTATTCTGTCGTGTCAGGTGGTTACAGATTAAAACCCTAGAAACTTAACAACATCACTCTCTAGATCTTGTTCAATTACATGGCTAACTCGTTGAAATTTTTGTAATGGATCCGAACCTGATCTGAATCTGACCTGAGCCCGACCCGATCAATGAAGGGAATTGATTGGCTAGCTGCATGCAACCTAAAAGATGACACTGGCCCACACACACATATTATAAGACGATCAATTCAGAATTAACACGTGGAAAAGATGTCGGGTTTCAAGGGGACAAAACTTTAATTCTTTGAACCTCTTATAATATTATAAGAGGGCCAATCTCACATATCAACACAAGATTAGTTTTCTTATAATATGTATGTAGGGCTCATACACATGAATCGAACCCTCGCAGTGGTCCGATGCAAAGGTGGTTGGGTTCAATCAAGTTTGATAGTGCCAACAATATGTCGGCAACACTTGGCTATCTAGGTTTGCCTTTAAGTTGACTAGCTCTAGATGCATGGAAGCTAGCCACAGTTTCATTTTTGTTTGTTGATACAAAAAAAAAGGCTACATTTTGTTAGCCTCGACATATTTACGGTGTCAGTGGAACATGTAGAGGGGAAGGAGTGCATGCAAACAGTTCATGATGTACTGATTGATAATCATTGAACAAGTGTTTTCTAATTACAGAATCGAAGAGAAGAAATGGTTGACGAGTCACAGCCAGTGAAGGCTTTGCAAACGCTGAGTGAGAGGCATGAAGTTTGTGGCATGAAGCCTTCAACCAACACATGAGAATGGTACCATTGCTTCTTGTAGGAATTCATTACACATCTCATGTATTTTTAAGCGGTTTTTTCATATCCACATCTGAAATTTTTACTAACTCCGTATTCACCCCAAAATTTTTATATTTTTATTTCGACCCCCCAAATCTTTTAAGTTGGAACAACTCCTCTCACACGCTGTTAGTTTTTTCTGTTTATAAATAGAAAACATTCTCTGAATATTCCCTTCATATATTCTAAAATAATATCTAAGTTGGCTATTATACCCTTCGTCTCTTCCTCTTTATTTTCCTCTCAACAAATTCATTTCTCTTTCATTTTAACTCACTCTCTCTCCAACCCAACCCCAACGGCTATTTCCCCTCTCCAACCCGACGTATCTATTGTCTCCCCCAAACTGACATCTATCTTCTCTCCTCCACCTTCTCAAAATAAATTCTCCACTCTCCCATCATTTTCTCAAACTTTAACTTTGTTCCTCTCTTTTGTCCAATTTTGTTGGGTAAATTTCTCTTCCTTTCCTCCTCAAACATCAACTCACACCCTCTTTTTCTCATGTCTACTTGCAGCTCTTATATTGCAGCACCAAAGTGCTTGTATTGTGTTGAGAAGTTAAGGTACTTTCATGCTTGAGAGGTGAGAACAACAGAAGACTTTTCTGCTCATGTGTAAGGTTTAAGAATAAGCAGAGTGTGGATGCAACTATTTTAAGTGGGTTCCTGGTGAATAGAAGATAAGAGAAGGAGATGGATGCCAATCTGGTGAATGGAAAAAAACATACTATGAGTTAAAGGAGTTGCTCAATGAGGTGAAGGAGTTAATGAATGTAGTTAGAGAGACTAAGTTGAAACTAGAGTTGAAGATAGAACAAATGAAAAAGCAGAGTAACAACTACATCTCTATTATGAAGATTTGCATTATTTCTTTAGTAATGTATGTATTCTTGAAAAAGACCATTGATAAAGTGTTTCTATGATATATGAATGTAACTGTGACAAATTGCAACTTGTAATGGTTGCTTGTAAAGATGCAATATGAAAGGAAATCTTTGATATTCAATTCAATATAAACAAATGACAACTTCAAGAGATAAATGAAACAAGTAAATGACACAGCAGATGTGGTAGCATCAGATAGATAGTAAAAAGAGAAACAAAAAGAGAAACAAGAAAATGAGACTAAAAAGAGAAAAATAAAGGAAGAATCTCTTAATGAGAAGTGAGAGACAAGATAAACCTTGGCAGAAATAAGAGAAAATTAAAGAAAAAGCAAGAGAAAATTGAGAGAAACAAAAAGAGAAATGAGATTACTTAATCAGAATTGAGAGAAATAAAAGAGAAATGAATAAAAAAAAAATGACAATGTAGAGAAACAAGAGAGAAAGACAACAAAAACAAGAGAGAAATCTAATCTGATTGTTGCACCATTAAATTTGATACTCACACAGTAGAATTTATCAAAACTCTGACAACAGAACAAACTTGTTTAATGCTGTAATAAATTTGCAATATTTCTTCCTCTTACATAATTTACCTATACTTTCCAAACATTAAGAGATAAATGAAGACAAATTAAGACACTTGCATAATACACAATAACAATAAATTGTGATACTTATACAATACACAACCATAAATTAAGACAACCAACATATTATTATCACAATCATTGTTTAAGACACTTAGATAAGTTCACAATACACATTCTATAACACCTCGATTTTTAAAATCTTGATTCGAATTCGAGATTTAATAAAATTATATAGGATTATCTGAGGTGATGATTGAATTATTCTTGTGCAAAAATAGATTTTAGAAATTTTGTGGGAAATTTTGGAGTGGGATAAAATTTTGATAATTGTAAATGTATGTGTATACAAGTATGTAGGTAATTGGAATAGCATTTATAAATGTACACATACATACCAAATACATGCCTACATATACATAACAAATACAATTATATCAAATTAATTAAGAGAGTGAGGTGACATGATTTTGTGAAGCATGAGAGTTGTGTGATGAGGTGGCACAAATTTTTTGCCACTGGTGTTGATGTGGCAACTTGAGGGAAAAAACCACATAAATATAAATAGAAAGGAAATTAGAGTAATCCTCATTCTAACCTGCTCTCTTCTCTTTCTTCATTTTCTTTTCTCCCAAATCTGTACCCCTCCCCCATGTCCTTGTGCTGTGGTCGGTGACAATAACCCCAACCAACCCTCTCTTTCTCATCCCCACACTTACTCTCCCTTTAAGTAACACCCGATTTTAGATATACGATTTTTGACGTATGTATCACAGTACTAATATCTGATATAGTTAAATACTCGATTTGATCTTCGTACTAGCCAGACTGGGCCTGTTTCAATTTCAAATATCAATTTTCAATATTTTGGATATTCTAAATTTTATGAAATTTTTTTGGATTATTTTGAAAAATCTCCAGAATTCGGTGTCGACCGATACCGATAATCGACTCCATGATTTTTAATTAACAAATGGAGTTGAATTTCGAGAATCTAATTTTAAAGCGTTACTCAAATACTATTTATTATTTTTGAAATTTTTGGAGATTTTTCAAAATTAGTCAAAATTTTACCCAATTAAAATAATAATATAAAAAAATTTTTAATTCTTTTTTTTCTTCCTTCTCCTTTCTTCTATACGTTTCCCTCCACCGACTCTCTCACCGCCTCAAACCAACTGCCTTCTTTCTCTCCTTCACTCTTTCACTCTCTCTTTTTATCTCCCCTCACTCTCTTCATATCTCTTTATATCTCTCACCCCCTCTAGCCCTCTCTTACTCTCTCTTCCTCACCACTTTCTCACTCTCTCTGCTTACCTCCTCTCTCTTATCCACCTGGCCACTCTGACGATTGCCAACAGGTTAGATCGGTGCCCAGTGTATCATCCTGAGCCCATACTCACCTCTTCCTTTTCACAACTCTCTCTCTCTCTCTCTCTCTCTCTCTTCTTCTTCTTCTCCTTCTTTTTCTTTCACTTCTTCCTCTTCCTCATCTTCTTCTACTTCTCGTCCTCTGCCTTCCCTGGCTGCGCCTCCAAGCTCAGGCCTCCAGCTACTGCCATATCACCTGTGTGCTTCCACAGTCACCATTTTCTTCTTCCCCTCCTCCTCTCTATCTCCTTCTCACCCTCCGTTGATCCCCCTCTTTCGTTTCTCTCCCCCCCCATTGTTGCCGGCGGCCAGACTATCGCCGCTGGCAGGCCGACAAAGCAGCCCCAGCTAGGCCAGCCGCTACCTCCCTACCTCCCTCCTCTCTTTGTCTCCAGTTCTTACTCTTTCTCTCTTTGTTTCTCTTTAATGAATGCAAACCCAAAACTCATAAACTCAAACCCACTAACCCATTTACCCAATCACTAAAATGATTGGGTTTGGGTTGTCAGATCCAGACTTGACCCGTTAGCAATCCAAAATCATTTCTAAACTTAATAAATGTAAAATTTTATAAAACCCCATGACAATATATAATATTTACAATTTAGACTTAATAATTACATATTTAACCAATTTTTAATGATTTTAGTGTTTGGGTGATATCTTGACCATCTAGAATCCGATTTGGACGATTCTCGAGCTGTTGCGATCTTAAAAAGACAAGCTACATTCATGTAATAATTATGTGAGTGATTTTATTTTATAAATTATATTTCATCATGTGGTATAAAATAATTTTATTGATTTACTTAATAAATTGTAATTGTCATCTGATAAATCTTGTAAATAAAAAATCATTGTAATTAAAATATATGTGAGTGTTCTTATTTCATAAATTATAATTTTAATATTTTGACTAAAAATTAGCTTATTAAATAATATTTATCGTATAACAAATCATGTAAATTGTATTTTTAACGTTTAATAAATCATGTAAATGATAAATCATTGTAATTAGATTCAATAAAATAATTATATTATTGTGATTCTTGATTTATATAAAAAATGAATTATTTATATATTGAGTGATTATTTGACTGTAAATTAAAAACACACAAATTAATAAATTCATAATTACTGATATGATTGCGAAGAGTTGAAAATAGATAATTATATATAATTATTTTGTGGTATTGATCATATTAAAAATATTATAATCGTTATATCAAATATTGATATACTAACACATGATGGTATTAGTGATATCACCCTGATATTGTCATTGTTTTCTCACTCATGATAACAAACACTGTTAATTCATCTTCATGAATCACTATTGTATGCACCTGCCTAGTGTTAGTTATGGTTGTAGACACTGTTATTTCATGTATTGTACATTACGCTTCTACTTTAGTACACCGAACACTGTTATTATACAATCGTTACTTGGATACTTTGTTACACTAGACACTATTATTTTTATTCTTGTATCACTGATACACAGAAATACCCAAGTATATAACACGATTGTTTCCTGTATCACTGATATTGGCATTCACTGTTACATGAATTATTGTTCTTGTTACATGGATTACAATTACTTGGATATTCTTGTATTCCTGTTACCTGAATATTTCCTGAATACGGTATATGACTATTTCCTATATTCCTGCTATTGACATAAAACTCATGTTACTTGGACATACCGGTAATTGACCTAAGATGTGTAGAACTAAGCGCTACACGGGACAAAGTGCCATACCACATAAGTCGTGGGGGCTACCTCTTGAACCCTGTGGGGCCCACTTCTAGATTCTCACGTCTTATGGATCTTATGCTTCATGTCTCATGTTCTCCTGTTACATGTTATTAGCAATATTGTTACTGTGTAATTAAATATAATAAATATAAGACGGGGATTGAGAGAAACTGGACGGTTGACTAGATCTTATCAGGTGGATGTCATGAATCCATATTAGTCTCACTGCAGGGGACGTGGTAGTACTGGTTACCACTTGTTATAACTCATTGAGCTTCTTGTTAGTTGTTACGCCCTAGCGGGCTCATCTTGGTCTTAACAGTCAGGAGCTTGTTTAAAGCCGTGATCTCGGGTATGCATGGGGTACACTCACTCGATTAGAGATCTTGAACATTGAGTTTTCAATTAACATAATATAATAATGTAAACAATGATAACGACAGGAATGTTTGTTATTTGGTCACTCTCTCGTTCAGATAATGGTATCTGTATGCCATATTCAGATGGGTTCGGCTGGAATACGGACTCCGCTAAGAACTACTAGTGATATGGGACACTGAAAGAGATTGATTAAAATATCCGGGGATACTGATTGTTATTATTATATAAATAAAATGCAATGCTCAATACATGTATATTATTATTGTCTGTTTATATTGTGTTACATTTTTTGACTTCTTGTCCACCCACATGTTATATGTATACTTTGCATTCTATGTAGACACACTATTCCTGTATGATCACAAACACTATAGCGTGATTACCTCTGTTATTTCATGTGTAAATATTCATATTGATTACTATACTGTCATATTACTACTATTATTAGTGTAAATAATAAATATGAAATAATTAAGACATGGTGCATGTTAATTATGCAAACTAACGTCATTAGTATCTAATCAAATTCAGTAACTTGCTCATAATAGTTATTATTAATATGTTAATGGCTATAAATGCTTTAATGATAATATAATAGTATAACATTAGTTGATATACTTAAAACTCTTCTTGATTAACATCATTATTATTTTATCATATTTTGTATAATATTATAGAAATAACATTATTGTAACATGTTAGGTATTAATAATATTATATTGCAGACATAATAATTGTAACATGTATATATCATAAATATAATTATATTGTATCACTGGTATTTATACATGTATTATATGTTACCGTGATTGTACTATTATTTTAATATATATTACTGCTTCCCTTATTTTACTACTAACTAGGTCGCTTTCTGACAATCCTGAGTTTGCATGTCTAACTTGGAGATCCGATATATCGTAGTACCTGATATTCACGAAATACAAATAGGAGATTTGTCACCTATATAAATAGGAGACTTTTTGTCACCTATATTATTCATAGGTATTATTCTATCTTTATTTTCCTATTTATCCCTGTTTCCATATCTATCATGATTACTGACCCCTTTTACAGGTATTCTTGTACCTATTTAATGCTGGAATAGTTGTGTGTATTGTGTTTATTCCCTATACTGAGGCTTAGTGTGTATACGCGGGGTATTTTTCATGCGTATACGCGTCGCCGACTCTCATCGCGTCCCCGCTATTGTATATTTTAGGAAACGGGGCGTGACATGATTTTATTAGTATCAGAGCCTAGGTCTACACCTAACACGGGTACCCACCACGATCAGTACTTGAGCTCTTACCAACAGTACAACCAGTTATCAGATTAGAACTAATCTGGATTTGAGAATTCCAGCTACGAGAACAAGGATATGTTATTCCTTTGAAAATCCAATCCTTGACTTCTAATATTCTTTAATTTCATTATCATTCAGAGTATTCTAATTTTTAACTTCTTCTTTATAATCTTCATTCCATTCCTATGAATTTGATTTCATGTACAAGTCACTCAATCTCGAGTTCAATTATAGATATCAGAGTTGCGCAGTTGAAGTGTGATTGACCTGTAATCCATAGGTCCTAGAATCATTAGAGTATTTTTTTTCTTTCACCCGAATTGAAATTTCGAGGACGATTTTTTTTGTAAGGTGGGTAGAAGTGCAACCCCTAGTTTTAGATGTATGATTTCAGATGTACGTATCACAATATCAATATCCGATACAGTGTAAGTACTCTATTTAGCCTTCCTGGTAACCAGATGGGCCCATTTCAATTTCATATAGCAATTCCCAATATTTTGGATTTTTTTAAATTTAACGGAAATTTTTTGGATTATTTTGAAAAATCTCCAAAATTCGGTGTCGACCGATATAAATAATCGACTTTAGGATTTTTAATTAACAAACAGGGTTGTATTTTTAGAATCTGATTTCACAACATTGCTTAGGATACTATTTACTATTTTTGAAATTTTTGGGGATTTTTTGCAAATTAGTCAAAATTTGAGCCAATTAAAAATAATAATATAAAATCTATTGTTAATTCTTTTTCTTTCTTCCTTCTCCTTTCTTCTACACGTTTCCTCCCCCGACTCTCCCAATGCCTCAAGCCAACCGACTTCTCTCTCTCCTCCACTTTTCACTCTTTGTTTATCTCCCTCTCACTCTCTTCTTATCTCTCTATCTCTCTCCCTCTCTCTAACCCTCTCTTACTCTCTCCTCCTCACCACTATCTCACTCTCTCGGCTTACCGCCTTTCCCCTACCCACCTGGCCACCGACGACGACCGCCGGTAGGTCAGATCGTCACTCAACCCGCCACCCTGAGCCCCTACTCTCCTCTTATTTTCCCCATCTCTATTTCTTTTCTCTCTTTTCTTCTCCTTCTTCTTTTTTCTTACTCTTCTTCCTCGCCTTCTTCTACTTCTCTTCCTCTGATCCTCCCTGGATGTGCCTCCAAGCTCAGGCCACCAACTACTGCTGCACTGCCCTTGAGCTTCCACCATCACCATTTTCTCCTTCCTCCCCTCTTCTTCCTCCTCCTCTCTATCTCCTTCTCACCCTCCCATGATTTCTCTCTCTCCCCCGCTATTGCCGGCGGCCAGATCGTCGCTACCGGAAGCAAGCCGGTAAGGTCCGCCCCAGCCAAGCTAGCCGCCACCTTCCTGTCTCCCTCTTCTCTCTCTCTCTCTCTCTCTCTCTCTCTCTCCAGTTCTCACTCCTTCTCTCTCTGTCTCTCTAATGAATCCAAACCCAAAACTCATAAACCCAAACCCACTAACCAATTTACCCAATCACTTAAATGATTGGGTTTGGGTTATCAGATCTAGACCCAACCAGTTATCAACCCAAACCCGTTTCTAAACTTAATAAAGGTAACATTTCATAAAACCTCCTGACAGTTTATAATATTTAGAATTTAGAGCTTATAATTACATATTTAACCTGTTTTTAATGATTATAGAGTTTGGGCAATATCTTGACCATCTAGGATCCGATTTGGACGATTCTCGAGCCTTTGCGATCTTAGAAAGACGATCTACATCATTGTAATAACTATGTGAGTGATTTTGTTTTAAAAATTATATTTCATCATGCGGTAGAAAATAGGTTTACTGATTTACTTAATAAATTGTAATTGTCATTCGATAAATCCTGTAAAAGAAAAATAACTGTATTTAAAATATATGTAGGTGTTCTTATTTCATAAATTATAATTTTAATTTTTTGAATAAAAATTAATTTATTAAATATTATTGATCGTATAGCAAATCAAGTAAATTGTATTTTAACATTCAATAAATCATGTAAATGGTAAATCATTGTAATTAGATTCAATAAAATAATATATTATATTATTGTGATTCTTGATTTAATATAAAATATGTTAGCCCCAGGGTACACTCTCCGATTTTGTTTTGATGATTACAAACTACATGAAGTTATTTGGTACTAATCAAGTTTAAGTGTTTTAAGTATTTCAGGTTTAAAGAACATTTTGGTGGGTTCTTCCAAAAAAAGGAAGATACTCTAGCCTCAAGATCACTCAAGTAAAGGGTTCAAATTTGGATGATCAAGATTTATATTTGAAAAAGCCTTCTTGAAGATTACTTGAAGACATATAGAACATATGTAAGAAACTAGAATGTCTAAAGTATAGAATGTAGAATTGATGCTCAAGAAGTCACATACAAAAATACAAGTTTTCAAAATATAAGTTTTCACATCTAGTTTTTCCGTTTTGGTATTCTATAAGATTTGGTATTGGATACATATCTCATATTTTTTATAAATTTATATTTCATGTTTCTATCATGTATCCCATAGCCTATGTATTGCCAACCAATATAAAATATTTAAAAATGAGTTTGATTTCAAAATATATCTAAAAATATGTTTTAGGATAGGCCAGTTGACCGGCCAATCGACCGGACCTCATGGTCAGTTGTGCGCATGTTGTGCGCGTTTGTCGGACGACCGATCGATCGACTGTTAAACCTAGCGGTCGACCGGGCGGTTAACCGATTGACAGAGTTTTGTTGACCCTTGATCTCTGTTGAGATCGATCGACCGAGCAGTCGACCGAAGCCCAATAGATAGTTCAAACTTTTGAACTATAGGTTGACGGGCTGGTCGACCTATGTTTTGTCAGAGCTACAATAACGACTAGTTTTTAAAATTTAGGTTTTTTAACTTATTCTCCAACGGATATTTTTGCCCTTTTTGGACTTAATTTCTTTCCTAATGACTTGTTAAGCTATACTAATAGAGTTTATCACTTGCCTATATATATATATATAGCTCATTGGGAAAGTATAAAAGATAAGAAAGACAAGAAAATTTTGACATATTTTTGAAAATACTTGAAAATTCTGGTTTATTCAAAAGAGAAAATTTTCTAGTTTTCTTACTTGAAGTGTTCTCATTTTTAAACTAATTTCTGCAAGTTTTCAGCTCTTAAATTCATTCATTTCAATTAATTTTTCTCTCCCACAAACTTTTTGAGCCTCACTTCTCATCATATACTATAGGAAGTTGTAAAAGAGAGTATTTGTGATCTTTGTGGTCACTAAGAACTTGTAAACCTTATTGGTTTTGTGCTACTTCTTGTGTAGAAAATTGAGAGTTGGAGTTGTGTACTCTGGTCTTGTAACGGTCCCAGTTTAAATTTTCCATTTAATCACAATCATCTCGTATAATTCCAACGTGGGGCCCATCAAGGTATAATACTTCCAATATAATCATCAGAACTCTTCACTATCCTTCAGAATTTCTACTAAGATAACATCGAGACTTATCATGATAACGCCATGGCTCAAAATTCTATAAGAAACACAGTCTATAATTACCATATCAGGATATATATATATATATACATACACAGTTAGAGTCCAACACCAGGTCCTTTATAAATTACAAGTCAAGGGTGATACCCAGCTAAAGTACGCATGTTTATTCAAAATCATATACATAAAAAAAGTAACTTTTAAAACAGTAGTTCCGGTGATGGTTGTCGCGCAATTGCCCTTAAGCGGGTCCCTTGCCCTTGTCCAAATCTGTAGGTGGAGTTAGAATAGAGTGAGCTTGACGGCTCAGTGAGTAAAACAATAGTTAAATATGCCTATCAAGTAGGTATACATGGCTAAATTATCCGGTTGACATGTGTATCGTTATACTATTTTTATAGGATCTTATAATTATCCAGGAACCAAAACCAAACACAGTAATAAGGCCTTACTAGTCGACTAGGCCACCCTATAGTCGACTGGGGCTAACTGTAAGTCGACTAATTCTGAAGCTATAGTCGACTAACTTTGCTCCACATGTACCTGCTTCTTTACTAACAGCCAGGGATTTATGTAGTCGACTACCCTTCCTGGTATAGTCGACTAACCCAAGTACTAGTCGACTTGAAGTTTCCTATAGTCGACTAATTCTGGGTCAAAAGTTGTGTTACTCTCTGTTTGTCACCTATAGTCGACTACCCTCCTGGTGTAGTCGACTAATCCAATATATTAGTCGACTAGTAAGTCGACTATAGTCGACTAAAACTGTCAAAACGGATTGTTAACTTTCTGTTTGCTCTCTGTATCTGGGATTAGTCAACTACAGTCTATATGTAGTCGACTAATCCTGCTATCCAGCAGAATATCTGCCTAATTATCACACTTTTAGTCGACTATCCCAGGGACCAAGTCGACTACTCTACATAGAAATTGCCTGTTAAGAAGTGATTCCAGATTTAAAAGTTAAGGATTTATGTATGATTATATCATAGGATTTCTATCTTAGTAATATCCATATATACACAACATAATCTCCCCTTCTACGCCTTCGGTTCAACCCGGTCCCTTCCTCCGTAAAATCTCCCCTTCTACGCCTCCGGTTCAACCCGGTCCCTTCCTCCATTACATACAATATATAATCTCCCCTTCTACGCCTCCGGTTCAACCCGGTCCCTTCCTCCAACACATCATACCATCATATAATATCCATATGCAAGACATATAAGAATATCATGGATTCATAAACAAAATTAGTAGTACTTGCGGAATTGTAAACACATGATCCCAAAAATATATAGTGTCAAGTACTTGTTACCTCTTACGCTTTATTTCATTTCCTACTTCATTCTACTCATCATATTATTAGGATTAACATGTTCTACTCACCCTTGAAGTTGTATTTCTGATTTTTGCTGCTGCCCTTTGTTGTTGCTGCTGCTTTAACTGCTGTTGCTGCTGCCCTTTACTGCTGCTGCTGCTGCTACTCCCTTGCTGCTGCTGCTGCTCCTTTGCTGCTGCTGCTGCTGCCTTGCTGCTGCAGCTGCTGCTGCTTTGCTGCTGCAGGGAAAGGAGAGAGAGGGAGAGAGTTTGATCCAAAAATGTTTAATCCTCTTCATCGCCCTCTATTTATAGCCTCTAACTTTTCATAATAATGTGCCATGTATCCCCTATTTCTACTCTACTCCATACCCTATACCAAGCTCCATATCTCTCCCCCCTCTCTATGAGGTACAAGCATGGGGGGCATGGTGGTGAGTTGACCATATGGGGGTATTCTTATACCTATATACATAAATGTATAAATACTTATGTATATACTTGCTCATACATAAACATTAATAAACATGACTTAACTAAGGTATTATGCATGCATACTAATTCTCATTACCTCTTTTAAGGTATGATTATTTAGGGAAAGTAATGCTCTAATTAAGGCAAGTGTTACATTCTACCCTCCTTATGGAAGTTTCGTCCTCGAAACTTAACGTACCTTGAAACAAATGTGGATGGGCCTTTCTCATCTCCTCTTCCAGCTCCCAAGTGGCTTCTTCTATGTTTTGATTTCTCCATAAGACCTTGACCAAGGAAATATTTTTGCTTCTCAATTGCTTCTCCTTGCGATCAAGAATTTGTACTGGTTCTTCCGCGTAAGACATATCTTCTAGTATATGCAGGGGTTCATAGGAGATGACGTGATCAGGATCGGGCACATACTTCCTCAGCTGAGATACATGAAATACATTGTGCATCCGTTCTAAGGCAGGGGGTAGGGCTAAGCGGTAAGCAACCGGTCCAATTTTATCCAGTATCTCAAACGGACCCACATATCTAGGGGCTAATTTGTTCTTACTGCCGGTGCGTCTCACTCCCTTCATTGGAGATACCTTCAGAAAAACACTATCCCCTACTTCAAACTCCAGTGGTCTGCGACGATTGTCTGCATAAGCTTTCTGTCTATTTTGGGCTGCTTTCATCCTTTCCTTGATTAGCTTGATCTTCTCCGTAGCCTCTTGAATTACATCGGGGCCGAACAGTCTTCTATCCCCAACTTCCTCCCAACAGATTGGCGATCTACACCTCCTCCCATACAATGCTTCAAATGGAGGCATACCAATAGTGGACTGATAACTATTATTATAAGCAAACTCCACTAAGGGTAAATAGTTGTCCCAACTTCCCCCAAAATCTAGTACACAGGTTCTCAACATATCTTCCAATATTTGAATGGTCCTTTCTGACTGTCCATCTGTTTGGGGGTGGGCTGCTGTACTGAGTTGCAATTTAGTGCCCATAGCTTTGGACAAACTCTTCTAAAATCTTGATTGAAATCTTGGGTCTCGATCTGATACAATGGATTCAGGTACTCCATGTAATCTAATTATTTCTCGGACATATACCTGAGCCAGTCTTTCCATTGAATAATTGATCCGGATAGGCAGAAAATGGGCAGATTTGGTGAGTCTGTCTACCACTACCCAGACTATATCCAGTCCTTGGGACGTCCGAGGAAGTCCAGTGACGAAATCCATAGCAATTTGACTCCACTTCCATTCAGGAATAGATAAAGGCACTAACAAACCTGGGGGCTTCTTATGTTCCGCCTTTACTTGTTGACAGACTAAACATTTGTGGACAAAATTTGAAATGTTTACCTTCATTCCTTCCCACCAGAAGTTATGTCGCAGATCTTGGTACATTTTTGTGCTTCCGGGATGAGCTGTATAAGGTGTACTATGAGCCTCCTTCATTATTTCTTCTTTGATCTCTGCTACATCTGGCACACATAATCTGCGTCCAAGCCGCAGTACATCACCTTCTATTTGAAACTCCTTGAGTTCTCCTTCTTGCACTTTCTTCATAATCTTCTTTATTTGAGTATCTCCTTGTTGGGCCTCTTTGATCTTGTCGTATAGATTAAATTGAATACTTACTTGATTCAATTTACACTCAGAATTAGAAGGATCAATGACTCGTACTTCTATTTGCATTTCTTCTAGATCTCTTAAGATTCTTGCTTGACGAGTCATCAAGGCGGCCAGGGTCCCTCCTGATTTCCGGCTCAAAGCATCAGCCACCACATTGGCCTTCCCAGGGTGGTATTGAATAGTGATATCATAATCCTTCATTAGTTCTAACCACCTCCTCTGCCTCATGTTCAGTTCCTTTTGTGTGAAGATGTATTTTAAGCTCTTATGATCCGTAAAAACTTCACAAGACACTCCATACAAATAATGTCGCCAGATCTTTAAAGCAAAAATCACAGCGGCTAATTCCAAGTCATGAGTGGGGTAATTTCTTTCATGGGTCTTCAATTGTCGGGATGCATAGGCAATGACTTTTCCATGTTGCATTAACACACATCCCAATCCCAGTTTTGATGCATCACTAAAGATGACAAATCCTTCAATCCCCGAAGGTACAATTAAGACAGGAGCAGATGTCAGTCTAGCTTTAATCTCCAGGAAGCTCCTATCTTGATCTTCTCCCCATGCAAACTTCTTATTCTTTCTAGTTAATTGAGTCATTGGTGCTACAATCAGAGAAAATCCTTCTACAAATCTTCTGTAGTACCCAGCTAATCCCAAGAAACTTCGAACTTCAGTAACATTAGTGGGTCTAGGCCAGTCTCGGATTGCTTCGATTTTTATCGGGTCTACTGATATTCCTTCCTTAGATATGATATGGC
Source organism: Agave tequilana (assembly GCA_038442645.1). Lineage (NCBI taxonomy): Eukaryota > Viridiplantae > Streptophyta > Magnoliopsida > Asparagales > Asparagaceae > Agave > Agave tequilana. The sequence goes on along the minus strand of JAVJIF010005885.1, from coordinate 80,684 downwards.
CAAGAAACCCTACTTGTTCTAGCCAAAATTCACATTTCTTCAACTTTGCATAGAGTTGCTTCTCTCTCAAGATTTGAAGGACAGTATTAAGATGTTTCTTGTGATCTTCTATATTCTTTGAATAGACTAAAATATCATCAATGAATACCACTACAAACTGGTCTAGATATGGTTGAAAAATCCGATTCATTAAGTCCATAAATGCTGCCGGGGCGTTAGTGAGTCCAAAAGGTATGACTAGAAATTCAAAGTGTCCATATCTTGTCCGGAAAGCTGATTTGGGCACATCTTCAGGTTTGATCTTCAACTGGTGATATCCTGATCTAAGGTCTATCTTAGAAAATACACAAGACCCTTGTAGTTGATCAAATAAGTCATCAATTCGAGGAAGAGGGTACTTATTCTTGATAGTTGCCTTATTCAATTCCCGGTAGTCAACACATAGTCTCATACTCCCATCCTTCTTCTTTACAAATAGTACAGGTGCTCCCCAGGGAGATACACTTGGCCGAATGAAACCTTTGTCTAATAAGTCCTGCAATTGAGTTTTAAGTTCTTTCATTTCTGCAGGGGCCATACGGTACGGTGCCTTAGAAATTGGGGCAGTACCGGGTATTACATCTATTGTAAATTCTACTTCCCGATCTGGGGGCAGGCCTAGTAAGTCTTCCGGGAACACATCAGGGAACTCATTCACAATTGGAATAGTCTTAATATTTACATCAGTCCTGGTGGTATCCAATACCGAAGCCAGGAATCCTTGACACCCTTGCTTCATTAACTTGGTGGCCTTGATGGCTGATATGTGAGGTATATCACAACTAACTTTTTCTCCTTCAAAAATAAACTCCGGAGTCCCTTCCATTTTAAAGATAATCCTCTTCTTATTACAATCCACATGAGCACTACAAGCAAACAACCAGTCCATCCCTAGTATGGCATCGAACTCCATTTCACCTAGCTTAATCAGATCAATGGATGTTTTCATTTCTCCAATTATCACTTCACAATTCGCATATCTAGTGCTAGCTATCAAATTTTCCCCTATAGGTGTGGACACAACCAATTGAAATCCTAGGGGTTTTGATACTTGATTTAGTTTATAAGCAAAAGCACTAGATACGAATGAATGAGTAGCTCCAGGGTCAAACAATGCATGGGCAATATGTCCTGATACGGAGATCATACCTTCCACCACTGCATTTGAGGCCATTGCTTCCCGGTGGGTTAATGCGAAGGTTCTGCCTTGCACCCGAGGTTGCTGAACCGATGACTGGGTTGCAGCAGGACGTGGGGCATTACTGGCTTGTCCTCTGGGAGGATTCGTCCTCATGGTCGGCCTTCCACTTTCTCTACTCGGCCCTTGGCTTCCACGCATTGTCGGACAATTTTTCCTTAGATGTCCCACCTCTCCACAATTAAAACAAGACCTGTCTAGGAGGCAGTTTCCAAAATGGTTTACTCTACACCTCTGACACCAGGGAGCCTCCGAGATTCTGGGATGGGACGCAGAGGTAGCTTGTGTCTTCGAGGGGGTGTCTCTGTTTCTCAGCCATGTTCTCCCGCCTCTGGCCCCTCCTCCTCTATGAAAAGTGGTGTTAAACCTAGGCCCTTTACTATTGGTGGATCCTGATGCCGTCATCATTGGAGGTCCTTGATAACGGGGGCGCTTAGAATTGGGAGTTCCTTCCACCCAGTCTCCCTGACCTTCTTGTATGTCCATTTCTACCTCCAAAGCTCTTTCTACTGCCTGGAGATAATTCCTCAGTTGTAATGGAATCAGTCGGCCACAAATATCCGATCTTAGGCCCTTTACGAACCTCTTTGTCTTTTCTAGTTCACTCCTTACCAAGGCATCAGCATACCTGGATAGCTGAGTGAATTTCTGATCATACTGGGATACATTCATAGAACCTTGACGTAGTTCCAAGAATTCTATCGCCATTTTATCTCTGGCTGTCTCCGGAATGTATTTCTCAGTGAATTTGTTCACCAAGAATTCCCAGGTGATTGATTCCCTTGCATTCTTCATACTATGCTTCACTGCCCTCCACCAATGTTCCGCTTCCTTTTGGAACATAAAAGAAGAGAAAGACACCTTTTGTTCATCAGTGCAGCTCATAACTTCTAAAATCTTTTCTATTTGAAGGAGCCATGCTTCGGCTTGTAAGGGGTTCGCCTCTCCTTCAAATACGGGCGGTTTCATCTTCTGAAACTGCTCCAGTGCTCGGTGGGAGTTGTTATTGCTCGCTCTGGTCATTAGTTGTGCGAGCCACTCCGGCATTACCCCTGGAGTTCCCTCATTCCCTCTCATTTGAACTTCAGAGTCTCCATCATTGTTCACGGGGGGTGCACTCCCCATCTCACTGTAGTGTGTCGTATCGAGCGACAGGGACTCATCAGGGGGTAGTTGGTTCAAATCCATTTGTCTTCCCTATATAAAAAAATAAGGGCGTCTAATCAACATACTACACAATATAGGAATGCATTGGGATAAAACTTTAGTCTCAGGCAATCATGTTAATAACATTACTTTTGAAAACAAGCAACTGATTATATATATATATATATATATATATATATATATATATATATATATATATATATATATATATATATATAGTTACATCCATCATGGATACAAAAGGTATTATGCTGACATGCCTTCCTTCTTGGATATCCAGACTAACCCATGTGCATTCATAAGATATATGCCAGGGTACATACAACAACCCTAAGGATATCCATCACCTAACATACTAGGCCTATACATGTATATACATCAAAAGTGCCGGCTCTAAGGTTCACCCTTCGTAGGGTAGAGTATCCCCACTAGAATCTCCGCTAGTGCTGCTGCTATCATCCATATCTTCCTCGAGGTCTTCTTCCGGTGATTCGTCCCCGGCGCAGCACCAGTCGTCTAAGTCATCATAAAGGTCCATATCCTCTTCCCACGTTTCGTTCCAAAAGACGCCTCCATATGTAAATCCCCTTCGGGTTTCTTCTTTAATCGTGCTAGAGTGCTCCGTCACTGCTATCTCAAGTGAATCTCCCACAAAGCTTTCTGTGTCAACATTGGTTGGTTCAGGCTCATTAGATGCCTGCGACTCAACCTCCTCACAATCTACCCAATTTAGGGGTACAATCATTTCCGCTGGATCAGTTTCGTCCGACTCGTACCCCCAGTCCATGGAATCCGCCACCCAGCTCTCACTCGAGCTATCGGAGCTAGAGACTGGCCAGTATACATCGGAGTCCCCCATCTATATGTAAACAAAAAGGTCGTATCAATCTCAAGTCCATGATATAGTCTCAATCATACGGCTATCATCAAGAAGCAGCATAAATAGACACACTTGTAACTATACTTATCCTTAGTCTACTCATAAGTCTCATGTCTTTAGAATAACTCAGATTCAATAGATAATTTAATGCATCCCTTATCACCTAATGCCAACTACTTAACTATGATCACATGTCTGCACGTGTAAACCTAACAATTTCATCATCTCTTACTCCTTCTACTTCTAAACCATTGCTCTGATACCAACTGTAACGGTCCCAGTTTAAATTTTCCATTTAATCACAATCATCTCGTATAATTCCAACGTGGGGCCCATCAAGGTATAATACTTCCAATATAATCATCAGAACTCTTCACTATCCTTCAGAATTTCTACTAAGATAACATCGAGACTTATCATGATAACGCCATGGCTCAAAATTCTATAAGAAACACAGTCTATAATTACCATATCAGGATATATATATATACATACACAGTTAGAGTCCAACACCAGGTCCTTTATAAATTACAAGTCAAGGGTGATACCCAGCTAAAGTACGCATGTTTATACAAAATCATATACATAACAAAAGTAACTTTTAAAACAGTAGTTCCGGTGATGGTTGCCGCGCAATTGCCCTTAAGCGGGTCCCTTGCCCTTGTCCAAACCTGTAGGTGGAGTTAGAATAGAGTGAGCTTGACGGCTCAGTGAGTAAAACAATAGTTAAATATGCCTATCAAGTAGGTATACATGGCTAAATTATCCGGTTGACATGTGTATCGTTATACTATTTTTATAGGATCTTATAATTATCCAGGAACCAAAACCAAACACAGTAACAAGGCCTTACTAGTCGACTAGGCCACCCTATAGTCGACTAGGGCTAACTGTAAGTCGACTAATTATGAAGCTATAGTCGACTAACTTTGCTCCACACGTACCTGCTTCTTTACTAACAGCCAGGGATTTATGTAGTCGACTACCTTTCCTGGTATAGTCGACTAACCCAAGTACTAGTCGACTTGAAGTTTCCTATAGTCGACTAATTCTGGGTCAAAAGTTGTGTTACTCTCTGTTTGTCACCTATAGTCGACTACCCTCCTTGTGTAGTCGACTAATCCAATATATTAGTCGACTAGTAAGTCGACTATAGTCGACTAAAACTGTCAAAACAGATTGTTAACTTTCTGTTTGCTCTCTGTATCTGGGATTAGTCGACTACAGTCTATATGTAGTCGACTAATCCTGCTATCCAGCAGAATATCTGCCTAATTATCACACTTTTAGTCGACTATCCCAGGGACCAAGTCGACTACTCTACATAGAAATTGCCTGTTAAGAAGTGATTCCAGATTTAAAAGTTAAGGATTTATGTATGATTATATCATAGGATTTCTATCTTAGTAATATCCATATATACACAACATAATCTCCCCTTCTACGCCTCCGGTTCAACCCGGTCCCTTCCTCCGTAAAATCTCCCCTTCTACGCCTCCGGTTCAACCCGGTCCCTTCCTCCATTACATACAATATATAATCTCCCCTTCAACGCCTCCGGTTCAACCCGGTCCCTTCCTCCAACACATCATACCATCATATAATATCCATATGCAAGACATATAAGAATATCATGGATTCATAAACAAAATTAGTAGTACTTGCGGAATTGTAAACACATGATCCCAAAAATATATAGTGTCAAGTACTTGTTACCTCTTACGCTTTATTTCATTTCCTACTTCATTCTACTCATCATATTATTAGGATTAACATGTTCTACTCACCCTTGAAGTTGTATGTTCTGATTTTTGCTGCTGCCCTTTGTTGTTGCTGCTGCTTTAACTGCTGTTGCTGCTGCCCTTTACTGCTGCTGCTGCTGCTACTCCCTTGCTGCTGCTGCTGCTCCTTTGCTGCTGCTGCTGCTGCCTTGCTGCTGCAGCTGCTGCTCCTTTGCTGCTGCAGGGAAAGGAGAGAGAGGGAGAGAGTTTGATCCAAAAATGTTTAATCCTCTTCATCCCCCTCTATTTATAGCCTCTAACTTTCCATAATAATGTGCCATGTATCCCCTATTTCTACTCTACTCCATACCCTATACCAAGCTCCATATCTCTCCCCCCTCTCTATGAGGTACAAGCATGGGGGGCATGGTGGTGAGTTGACCATATGGGGGTATTCTTATACCTATATACATAAATGTATAAATACTTATGTATATACTTGCTCATACATACACATTAATAAACATGGCTTAACTAAGGTATCATGCATGCATACTAATTCTCATTACCTCTTTTAAGGTATGATTATTTAGGGAAAGTAATGCTCTAATTAAGGCAAGTGTTACATTCTACCCTCCTTATGGAAGTTTCGTCCTCGAAACTTAACGTACCTTGAAACAAATGTGGATGGGCCTTTCTCATCTCCTCTTCCAGCTCCCAAGTGGCTTCTTCTATGTTTTGATTTCTCCATAAGACCTTGACCAAGGAAATATTTTTGCTTCTCAATTGCTTCTCCTTGCGATCAAGAATTTGTACTGGTTCTTTCGCGTAAGACATATCTTCTAGTATATGCAGGGGTTCATAGGAGATGACGTGATCAGGATCGGGCACATACTTCCTCAGCTGAGATACATGAAATACATTGTGCATCCGTTCTAAGGCAGGGGGTAGGGCTAAGCGGTAAGCAACCGGTCCAATTTTATCCAGTATCTCAAACGGACCCACATATCTAGGGGCTAATTTGTTCTTACTGCCGGTGCGTCTCACTCCCTTCATTGGAGATACCTTCAGAAAAACACTATCCCCTACTTCAAACTCCAGTGGTCTGTGACGATTGTCTGCATAAGCTTTCTGTCTATTTTGGGCTGCTTTCATCCTTTCCTTGATTAGCTTGATCTTCTCCGTAGCCTCTTGAATTACATCGGGCCGAACAGTCTTCTATCCCCAACTTCCTCCCAACAGATTGGCGATCTACACCTCCTCCCATACAATGCTTCAAATGGAGGCATACCAATAGTGGACTGATAACTATTATTATAAGAAAACTCCACTAAGGGTAAATAGTTGTCCAACTTCCCCCAAAATCTAGTACACAGGTTCTCAACATATCTTCTAATATTTGAATGGTCCTTTCTGACTGTCCATCTGTTTGGGGGTGGGCTGCTGTACTGAGTTGCAATTTAGTGCCCATAGCTTTGGACAAACTCTTCCAAAATCTTGATTGAAATCTTGGGTCTCGATCTGATACAATGGATTCAGGTACTCCATGTAATCTAATTATTTCTCGGACATATACCTGAGCCAGTCTTTCCATTGAATAATTGATCCGGATAGGCAGAAAATGGGCAGATTTGGTGAGTCTGTCTACCACTACCCAGACTATATCCAGTCCTTGGGACGTCCGAGGAAGTCCAGTGACGAAATCCATAGCAATTTGACTCCACTTCCATTCAGGAATAGATAAAGGCACTAACAAACCTGGGGGCTTCTTATGTTCCGCCTTTACTTGTTGACAGACTAAACATTTGTGGACAAAATTTGAAATGTTTACCTTCATTCCTTCCCACCAGAAGTTATGTCGCAGATCTTGGTACATTTTTGTGCTTCCGGGATGAGCTGTATAAGGTGTACTATGAGCCTCCTTCATTATTTCTTCTTTGATCTCTGCTACATCTGGCACACATAATCTGCGTCCAAGCCGCAGTACATCACCTTCTATTTGAAACTCCTTGAGTTCTCCTTCTTGCACTTTCTTCATAATCTTCTTTATTTGAGTATCTCCTTGTTGGGCCTCTTTGATCTTGTTGTATAGATTAAATTGAATACTTACTTGATTCAATTTACACTCAGAATTAGAAGGATCAATGACTCGCACTTCTATTTGCATTTCTTCTAGATCTCTTAAGATTCTTGCTTGACGAGTCATCAAGGCGGCCAGGGTCCCTCCTGATTTCCGGCTCAAAGCATCAGCCACCACATTGGCCTTCCCAGGGTGGTATTGAATAGTGATATCATAATCCTTCATTAGTTCTAACCACCTCCTCTGCCTCATGTTCATTTCCTTTTGTGTGTAGATGTATTTTAAGCTCTTATGATCCGTAAAAACTTCACAAGACACTCCATACAAATAATGTCGCCAGATCTTTAAAGCAAAAATCACAGCGGCTAATTCCAAGTCATGAGTGGGGTAATTTCTTTCATGGGTCTTCAATTGTCGGGATGCATAGGCAATGACTTTTTCATGTTGCATTAACACACATCCCAATCCCAGTTTTGATGCATCACTAAAGATGACAAATCCTTCAGTCCCCGAAGGTACAATTAAGACAGGAGCAGATGTCAGTCTAGCTTTAATCTCCAGGAAGCTCCTATCTTGATCTTCTCCCCATGCAAACTTCTTATTCTTTCTAGTTAATTGAGTCATTGGTGCTACAATCAGAGAAAATCCTTCTACAAATCTTCTGTAGTACCCAGCTAATCCCAAGAAACTTCGAACTTCAGTAACATTAGTGGGTCTAGGCCAGTCTCGGATTGCTTCGATTTTTACCGGGTCTACTGATATTCCTTCCTTAGATATGATATGGCCAAGAAACCCTACTTGTTCTAGCCAAAATTCACATTTCTTCAACTTTGCATAGAGTTGCTTCTCTCTCAAGATTTGAAGGACAGTATTAAGATGTTTCTTGTGATCTTCTATATTCTTTGAATAGACTAAAATATCATCAATGAATACCACTACAAACTGGTCTAGATATGGTTGAAAAATCCGATTCATTAAGTCCATAAATGCTGCCGGGGCGTTAGTGAGTCCAAAAGGTATGACTAGAAATTCAAAGTGTCCATATCTTGTCCGGAAAGCTGATTTGGGCACATCTTCAGGTTTGATCTTCAACTGGTGATATCCTGATCTAAGGTCTATCTTAGAAAATACACAAGACCCTTGTAGTTGATGAAATAAGTCATCAATTCGAGGAAGAGGGTACTTATTCTTGATAGTTGCCTTATTCAATTCCCGGTAGTCAACACATAGTCTCATACTCCCATCCTTCTTCTTTACAAATAGTACAGGTGCTCCCCAGGGAGATACACTTGGCCGAATGAAACCTTTGTCTAATAAGTCCTGCAATTGAGTTTTAAGTTCTTTCATTTCTGCAGGGGCCATATGGTACGGTGCCTTAGAAATTAGGGCAGTACCGGGTATTACATCTATTGTAAATTCTACTTCCCGATCTGGGGGCAGGCCTAGTAAGTCTTCCGGGAACACATCAGGGAACTTATTCACAATTGGAATAGTCTTAATATTTACATCAGTCCTGGTGGTATCCAATACCGAAGCCAGGAATCCTTGACACCCTTGCTTCATTAACTTGGTGGCCTTGATGGCTGATATGTGAGGTATATCACAACTAACTTTTTCTCCTTCAAAAATAAACTCCGGAGTCCCTTCCATTTTAAAGATAATCCTCTTCTTATTACAATCCACATGAGCACTACAAGCAAACAACCAGTCCATCCCTAGTATGGCATCGAACTCCATTTCACCTAGCTTAATCAGATCAATGGATGTTTTCATTTCTCCAATTATCACTTCACAATTCGCATATCTAGTGCTAGCTATCAAATTTTCCCCTATAGGTGTGGACACAACCAATTGAAATCCTAGGGGTTTTGATACTTGATTTAGTTTATAAGCAAAAGCACTAGATACGAATGAATGAGTAGCTCCAGGGTCAAACAATGCATGGGCAATATGTCCTGATACGGAGATCATACCTTCCACCACTGCATTTGAGGCCATTGCTTCCCGGTGGGTTAATGCGAAGGTTCTGCCTTGCACCCGAGGTTGCTGAACCGATGACTGGGTTGCAGCAGGACGTGGGGCATTACTGGCTTGTCCTCTGGGAGGATTCGTCCTCATGGTCGGCCTTCCACTTTCTCTACTCGGCCCTTGGCTTCCACGCATTGTCGGACAATTTTTCCTTGGATGTCCCACCTCTCCACAATTAAAACAAGACCCGTCTAGGAGGCAGTTTCCAAAATGGTTTACTCTACACCTCTGACACCAGGGAGCCTCCGAGATTCTGGGATGGGACGCAGAGGTAGCTTGTGTCTTCGAGGGGGTGTCTCTGTTTCTCAGCCATGTTCTCCCGCCTCTGGCCCCTCCTCCTCTATGAAAAGTGGTGTTAAACCTAGGCCCTTTACTATTGGTGGATCCTGATGCCGTCATCATTGGAGGTCCTTGATAACGGGGGCGCTTAGAATTGGGAGTTCCTTCCACCCAGTCTCCCTGACCTTCTTGTATGTCCATTTCTACCTCCAAAGCTCTTTCTACTGCCTGGAGATAATTCCTCAGTTGTAATGGAATCAGTCGGCCACAAATATCCGATCTTAGGCCCTTTACGAACCTCTTTGTCTTTTCTGCTTCACTCCTTACCAAGGCATCAGCATACCTGGATAGCTGAGTGAATTTCTGATCATACTGGGATACATTCATAGAACCTTGACGTAGTTCCAAGAATTCTGTCGCCATTTTATCTCTGGCTGTCTCCAGAATGTATTTCTCAGTGAATTTGTTCACCAAGAATTCCCAGGTGATTGATTCCCTTGCATTCTTCATACTATGCTTCACTGCCCTCCACCAATGTTCCGCTTCCTTTTGGAACATAAAAGAAGAGAAAGACACCTTTTGTTCATCAGTGCAGCTCATAACTTCTAAAATCTTTTCTATTTGAAGGAGCCATGCTTCGGCTTGTAAGGGGTTCGCCTCTCCTTCAAATACGGGCGGTTTCATCTTCTGAAACTGCTCCAGTGCTCGGTGGGAGTTGTTACTGCTCGCTCTGGTCATTAGTTGTGCGAGCCACTCCGGCATTACCCCTGGAGTTCCCTCATTCCCTCTCATTTGAACTTCAGAGTCTCCATCATTGTTCACGGGGGGTGCACTCCCCATCTCACTGTAGTGTGTCGTATCGAGCGACAGGGACTCATCAGGGGGTAGTTGGTTCAAATCCATTTGTCTTCCCTATATAAAAAAATAAGGGCGTCTAATCAACATACTACACAATATAGGAATGCATTGGGATAAAACTTTAGTCTCAGGCAAGCATGTTAATAACATTACTTTTGAAAACAAGCAACTGATTATATATATATATATATATATATATAGTTACATCCATCATGGATACAAAAGGTATTATGCTGACATGCCTTCCTTCTTGGATATCCAGACTAACCCATGTGCATTCATAAGATATATGCCAGGGTACATACAACAACCCTAAGGATATCCATCACCTAACATACTAGGCCTATACATGTATATACATCAAAAGTGCCGGCTCTAAGGTTCACCCTTCGTAGGGTAGAGTATCCCCACTAGAATCTCCGCTAGTGCTGCTGCTATCATCCATATCTTCCTCGAGGTCTTCTTCTGGTGATTCGTCCCCGGCGCAGCACCAGTCGTCTAAGTCATCATAAAGGTCCATATCCTCTTCCCACATTTCGTTCCAAAAGACGCCTCCATATGTAAATCCCCTTCGGGTTTCTTCTTTAATCGTGCTAGAGTGCTCCGTCACTGCTATCTCAAGTGAATCTCCCACAAAGCTTTCTGTGTCAACATTGGTTGGTTCAGGCTCATTAGATGCCTGCGACTCAACCTCCTCACAATCTACCCAATTTAGGGGTACAATCGTTTCCGCTGGATCAGTTTCGTCCGACTCGTACCCCCAGTCCATGGAATCCGCCACCCAGCTCTCACTCGAGCTATCGGAGCTAGAGACTGGCCAGTATACATCGGAGTCCCCCATCTACATGTAAACAAAAAGGTCGTATCAATCTCAAGTCCATGAAATAGTCTCAATCATACGGCTATCATCAAGAAGCAGCATAAATAGACACACTTGTAACTATACTTATCCTTAGTCTACTCATAAGTCTCATGTCTTTAGAATAACTCAGATTCAATAGATAATTTAATGCATCCCTTATCACCTAATGCCAACTACTTAACTATGATCACATGTCTGCACGTGTAAACCTAACAATTTCATCATCTCTTACTCTTTCTACTTCTAAACCATTGCTCTGATACCAACTGTAACGGTCCCAGTTTAAATTTTCCATTTAATCACAATCATCTCGTATAATTCCAACGTGGGGCCCATCAAGGTATAATACTTCCAATATAATCATCAGAACTCTTCACTATCCTTCAGAATTTCTACTAAGATAACATCGAGACTTATCATGATAACGCCATGGCTCAAAATTCTATAAGAAACACAGTCTATAATTACCATATCAGGATATATATATATATATATATATATATATATATATATATATATATATATATATACATACACAGTTAGAGTCCAACACCAGGTCCTTTATAAATTACAAGTCAAGGGTGATACCCAGCTAAAGTACGCATGTTTATACAAAATCATATACATAACAAAAGTAACTTTTAAAACAGTAGTTCCGGTGATGGTTGCCGCTCAATTGCCCTTAAGCGGGTCCCTTGCCCTTGTCCAAACCTGTAGGTGGAGTTAGAATAGAGTGAGCTTGACGGCTCAGTGAGTAAAACAATAGTTAAATATGCCTATCAAGTAGGTATACATGGCTAAATTATCCGGTTGACATGTGTATCGTTATACTATTTTTATAGGATCTTATAATTATCCAGGAACCAAAACCAAACACAGTAACAAGGCCTTACTAGTCGACTAGGCCACCCTATAGTCGACTAGGGCTAACTGTAAGTCGACTAATTCTGAAGCTATAGTCGACTAACTTTGCTCCACACGTACCTGCTTCTTTACTAACAGCCAGGGATTTATGTAGTCGAATACCCTTCCTGGTATAGTCGACTAACCCAAGTACTAGTCGACTTGAATTTTCCTATAGTCGACTAATTCTGGGTCAAAAGTTGTGTTACTCTCTGTTTGTCACCTATAGTCTACTACCCTCCTTGTGTAGTCGACTAATCCAATATATTAGTCGACTAGTAAGTCGACTATAGTCGACTAAAACTGTAAAAACAGATTGTTAACTTTCTGTTTGCTCTCTGTATCTGGGATTAGTCGACTACAGTCTATATGTAGTCGACTAATCCTGCTATCCAGCAGAATATCTGCCTAATTATCACACTTTTAGTCGACTATCCCAGGGACCAAGTTGACTACTCTACATAGAAATTGCCTGTTAAGAAGTGATTCCAGATTTAAAAGTTAAGGATTTATGTATGATTATATGATAGGATTTCTATCTTAGTAATATCCATATATACACAACATAATCTCCCCTTCTACGCCTCCGGTTCAACCCGGTCCCTTCCTCCGTAAAATCTCCCCTTCTACGCCTCCGGTTCAACCCGGTCCCTTCCTCCATTACATACAATATATAATCTCCCCTTCAACGCCTCCGGTTTAACCCGGTCCCTTCCTCCAACACATCATACCATCATATAATATCCATATGCAAGACATATAAGAATATCATGGATTCATAAACAAAATTAATAGTACTTGCGGAATTGTAAACACATGATCCCAAAAATATATAGTGTCAAGTACTTGTTACCTCTTACGCTTTATTTCATTTCCTACTTCATTCTACTCATCATATTATGAGGATTAACATGTTCTACTCACCCTTGAAGTTGTATGTTCTGATTTTTGCTGCTGCCCTTTGTTGTTGCTGCTGCTTTAACTGCTGTTGCTGCTGCCCTTTACTGCTGCTGCTGCTGCTACTCCCTTGCTGCTGTTGCTGCTCCTTTGCTGCTGTTGCTGCTGCCTTGCTGCTGCAGCTGCTGCTGCTTTGCTGCTGCAGGGAAAGGAGAGAGAGGGAGAGAGTTTGATCCAAAAATGTTTAATCCTCTTCATCCCCCTCTATTTATAGCCTCTAACTTTCCATAATAATGTGCCATGTGTCCCCTATTTCTACTCTACTCCATACCCTATACCAAGCTCCATATCTCTCCCCCCTCTCCATGAGGTACAAGCATGGGGGGCATGGTGGTGAGTTGACCATATGGGGGTATTCTTATACCTATATACATAAATGTATAAATACTTATGTATATACTTGCTCATACATACACATTAATAAACATGACTTAACTAAGGTATCATGCATGCATACTAATTCTCATTACCTCTTTTAAGGTATGATTATTTAGGGAAAGTAATGCTCTAATTAAGGCAAGTGTTACAGGTCTTGTGTAGACTATTGTAGTTTCTTTGTAGAGATTCTTTTGTGAAAAGATCCTTAATAAATAGTAGAAACCCTTCATGCGGTGAAGGCGGAGATGTAGAGCTTTATGCTTGAACCTCGAGACAAATCTTTTGTGTTTGCGACTCTCTTGCTCTACCCTACTTTTTGTTACTTACACTTGTATTTTGCTTTCATTTGCACTTGCTATTCATTATTAGCATCATCTATACTTGTCAGTTTTCACTCTCTCAATCAAGAAGGTAATTGAGCACCTCAACTCATTATCTAGAGGAATATAGAGGAGAAGTTCTAGAGCCCTTCATAGGAATCCTTGACTGTTTGCATCATTTATTTTATAATTGTTGCATTTTTGCATTAATTGATATTCGATTAGCATTACACCTATTCATCCTCTTCAAGGTGTACTTTCAATTGGTGTCAGAGCTTTTGGACTCTATTTTTTGGTTTAACCACCTTAGAAAGATCCTTTTCTAATCACTCACTCAATTGCACCATTTGCCTGATTTGACACTAGTTTACATGGCTGAAGGTATTAAAACTCCACTCAAGTTTGATGGCCTTAAATTTCCCATATAGAAAGTTAAGATGACCATTTTCTTGCAATCTCTAGGAAGCCGGGTTGCATAGGTATTGACCAAACTATTTAGTTTACCTGATGGCGATGAGAACACTTGGTCCAAAATTATCAACAAGAAATTTGATGCAAATACAAAAGCTCACTATGTATTGCTTCAAGTCTTGAATGATGATGATTTGTCTAGGGTAATTCATTACAAATCCGCATTCGAGATTTGGTCACACTTGGCTGTCGCACACGAGGAGACTTTACAAGTCAAGAGAGTTAAGTTTGATCTCTTGAGTTCTCAATATGAGAATTTTTCTATGAATAAAGATGAATCTATTGATGACATAATTATCAAGTTCATTAAAATTACAAATGGTCTTGCTTCTTTAGGTGATGAGATTGACAATGACCAAAAGGTGAGGAAAGTGATTCGTGCAGTTTCACCATCTTCAGAGGTCAAGTCTACAACTTTGAAGGAGCTTAATAACAAAGAGGAGATGGACCTCATTGGTCTCATTGAAAATTTAAAAACCCATGAGATGGAAAGAAAGGCTAGAGAGGAGAAAGCACACCTAAAGAAGAAGACTCTTGCTTTCAAATTTACTCCTACTATCTCCGATGATGAAGATGATGACTAAGAAGATGATAAAGATTTATCCCTTCTTTTAAAGAATGTTAGAAGGATGTACAACAAAAACAAATTCAACAACCAAAGAAAATGGCAAGGGAAGGAGGAGAAAATAATTTCCTACAATTGTCGGAAGCCCGGACATGTCACTGCTGATTGCTCAAATACAAAGAGCAAACCTACTACCTCCAAGAAGCCCTACAAAAAGAAGGCATTAAAGGCAATATGGGATTCAGAGAGCGATTCTGAAGAAGTGGTGGACATGGCTAATGTGTGTTTCATGGCAAATGAGAACACACCCAAGATAACATCCGAATCTTGTCTTGATGATTGTGAATTATCCATAGATAAATTGGGTGAATCTTTTGAAGAACTTTCTAACAATTATGTTTGTTTAAAAAGAAGTACTTGAAAATGAAAAAGAAAAATGAACTTCTATTTGAAAATGAAAAGAAAAATGAACTTCTTCAAAATAAATTAGTTGTCATTTTCAAAGAAAAATAAAGAGAAAAATGAACTTCTTCAAAATAAATTAGTTGTCATTTTCAAAGAAAAAGAAAATTTGTCTTTCAGTCTTGAAAAGACACAAAAGAATTTTTATGCACACAAAATCTCTTAGCAAAGCTAATTTTCCTATCATTGATGAAAGAAGATTTTCACTTTTGAAAAAGTGTGAATTTGACAAAGCTAGATTAGAATCCATGTTCTAAAGAGGCAAACTCATAGGAAATCACACACTTATCATGTTTCACAGTCTCACAGTCATGCTCACACACAAGCACAATCACATGCTCATCATGCCACTTATGCACATGCTCATTATGTCCACACACATCATACATTTTTATATGCAAAGGTATATACATGCACCAATTGTGGCCATCATAGTCATTTGGCTAACTTTTGTTATGATAAATTGAATGCATATAATGGTCATGTTAGGGTTCAAAAAACTAACATTCTAGGGACCCAAGAAAGTTTGTGTACCAAAATTAATTCCTACATTACATGATATAGGTACACAAGGATCAAAGACGTAGGAAGCCGTGGTACCTTCATAATGGTTGATCAAGGCACATAACATGGGATATCAACAACTTTGCAACCTATCAAGGTATCATAAAGGTGGCACCGTCACCTTTAGAGATGATTCAAAGAGTAAAATGATTGGTATATGTAATATCAAGATTTGATCATCTCCTTTGATTGAAGATGTTGTTTTGGTAAATAGATTTAAATATAATCTATTAAGCATTAGTTAATTATGTGACAAAGACTTAAGAATTATTTTTTATGACTCTATTTGTGATGTTTTAGACATGAAATCAAATACTTGTGTTCTTTTCAATTTTATAAAAATAATATTTATATGATTGACATGCTCATTTTAAAATGCTATGCCATTTGTTTGAATGCTTTTAACGAAGAATCTTGGTTATGGCATAATTGAGGTTTAACCTGCACAAAAAAATACAAAATTTCAGAAATACCAAATAGAAGTGCAAGTTCTCAATTCTACCGCGATAGCCAGTGGCTATGCGGGTTGTGATCCACAAAGAGGGACTAGCGATGGAAGCTTTACGTAAGCTCGTTTCTTTTTGAGTTTACAAAAATATGTTAGGAATTTCTTCTCAGTTTTAGAAAAAGAAAATAAAAAGGTTAAGTTGGAAGATGTGAAGGAGATGGTAAAAGAAAAGATGATATTGTTATTGTTTTATTTACAAAAGAAAAGAAAAAACTAAATAAATAGGAGAATGTTAGTTTTGGAGTAGAATTCTAAATTAAGAATTAAAAGAAAACTAAAAATTCTCTGTACTCATATACCTTGGATCCGGATCTACGACTTACCTAGTCTTTAAAGGCGAACCATAGGTCATCAAGGACACTTGCAATGGCGAAGCAGTCTCGAGGCTTCACTTGGATTACAAACACAACAGAGAAAAACAAACAAAAACAAGAATAAAGAAGAAAAAGTAACTTTCGATTCGATTAAATAACAATGAAAGAAAAGGTGAATACTTACACTGGTGTCACTCTCAGTGCAAGCTCCTTTCTCATTCCTCTATGAAACTCTTCTCTCATCTCAGTTACATAAAGAAAAATAAAAATTACATTAAAAGATAAAGAATAACCTATGTTAAACCTATACGAAAATCTATTCTACTCTCTGCTTAATCGTCCTCTCTTTTGCTTTCAGGAATTGCAGTATTTATAGGATAAAAGGAGTGATAAAGGGTGGTGAAGAGATGAGCTCAAATTGCTAGCCCAATAACCAATATCCTTATCCTTGTTATCCCTTTGTATACTGATAAGTTCATCTCTGGACTTCTTGATTTGGGATTATCTTCATTGATTTCTCAAATAAGGATAATAAATTCATATAAATCTGATTTAGTTTGAATAGATTTGATAATATCATCTCTCTGTTATCCCATGTTTTCTTCTGGATTTGGGATTATCTTTGTTAATCTTAAAGTTAACCAAATGAATCTTTAAAAATCCAATTTTAACTAATTTTATTTGATATTATCTTTTCTGATTTGCTCCAGTCTTTGGATAGAATTACTTTTAAATCTCTGAATTTGAGTAGATGTTCATCGATTTGCTTGAGCTTTTAAAATACCAGATTTAATTGGATAAACTTGTCCATTTCTCTTCTTTCTTCATAAATTATCCTGCATAACATTAGACATTAAAATGAATTAAATAGCAGAGTTTTATTACAAAATAAATGTGAAAATGAGACACATGTAACACTAAATATGTAATGCAAGTGTATAATCATACTCCAACACCTATCTTTTGCTTGTCTTTGAGCAATGCAAAAAAAATTATTCTAACACACTTTCTTAAAAATCATGGTTACACTTAGCATGTGCAATAAGCTGTTAAACCTCTAGATTACCCCTAGAGGATTAGTTTTATCTCATGAGGGTTTTCAGTGGATTATACCCACAAAATCCATAAAAAAGAGAAATATAGTATTAGTATTTTGAAAACACATTTTGAAAAGATGAGAAAATATTTGAAGTATTATTGTAAGAGTTCAAGTAATCTATAAGTTATATGAAAATTGAATTTTTCATTTCTAAACTTATTCTCTATTCAAAAAGTTGTTATCAATCAAGGTAAGGATTCAAACTGTATTTCTCATCTAGTCTATTACTTTACCTTAAGTCATATACACCTTTATGACCGTGAAATTTTGACTAGGGGTTCTTTAACTCTAACTCTTATATTTTATTTATTTAATTTTTTTATATTTTTGGTGGTATTATTCCTTAGTTCTATTAGATTTTGTAATCTGTCCATGTAACAAGCTTTAGTCGGTGACACCTAAACCGGACGTTCTTAGGGCATCGGGTGAGAAAACACCCCAAGGACTAGAGCAAACAAGGCCACAAAACTAAGGATTTTATTTAGTATATAGATTACTTTTAGGAGTGAATACTTATGCTTTATAAGGCACAAATACCCAGCTTAATCAGAAGATTTTTGATATATATATTTTTTCTTTTTTTTCTTTTTTTATATGGCATAAGAATCTTTGTTTTAAACCTAAGTGTATAAGTGTATAAAGTATACATATTTCATCAAGGTAAAAATCAAGACTAAACTACTTTTTTAAATTTCTTCCTAACCCTAAAAATCAAACAAATAATCTTATTTTGACCAAGTATAAGAAATCCTAATTATGATTTTTTATTCCTTAAAATTAACTTAATTTCTTACAAAAAAGGTCAAAATATTGTTTCGCTTTTCAAAAAGTTCTAAAAAGCAAAGAAAATGTTAATTTTTTTAAAATAAAAAGAAAACTTATGTTATGTTAGAACCCTCCCACACACCTATCTCATGCATTGTCCTCAATGTATGAATGAATGCTTAAATGCATGAAAAAGAAGAAAGGGAAGGATAATGTTACCTCAAGGTGGTGGTTCCGGTGGTGGTCGGATTGGGCCAAGCATTGCTACCCAATCAGAATAATGTGGTGGTTCACGGAAGCCACCTTTATTGACCTCTTTTCTATTTACATAATTACAATCCCCAATATGAATAGGATCATGAAAGATCCTACCATGAAACTTATTCCCTTTACATGACCAGTCTTGAAAAAATCATCACGGAGTCATCATAGTCTATACCTATATCCAACAAAAGAATGTGACTTGGTGTAATGGTTGACTTGGGATCAAGAATGATAGGTTCGAAAACCAATAGTAACTCGGAAAAATTAACTTTTGGTTCGAGAGTCAGTTTTGGTTTAAGAGTTGAGTCCAAATCCAAGAATTAAAATTCACATTCTTTTCCCATCAATGGAATGTGACTATCCAAAGTTGATGATTCAATTTCTAGATCTATAGGTAGGGAATAAATGTTGGCTCGGGAAATTGGTCCAAATTGGGTAAGGATACCGGAATCAACATAGATTCGAAGATAGGAACTGAATCACATGGTTGGAGATCGGGGTCACATTCACATTAAAGTTCAATCTCATTAAATGAAAAACTTGTCAATTTGTCCAAGGTTTGGAATTGATCAAGTTCAACTTTGTGTGATGAAATTGAATCTTGACTAAAGTCTTCAAGATTCCATGATTCTTTATTTTCATCGATATGGTTAGAAGTGTCAGGAATAGTCAAAGATTGGGTAGGAAAAGTTTTCTTCTTCCTACACATATTTTTCAATCGACTAAGTCTTCTTCTATCATTTTTAAAGGATCATTTTGAAATTGAATCGTGGACTCCGTAGTCAGTATGTTCTTCTTGAAAAATAGAGTAAGGATATTTGATTTGAAAATTTTGATGGGATTTTGAGTCTTCTAGAATTTGAATTCATTACTCAAGCTCTTCTAAGATTTCCATGCTCTTTTCCCAGTCAATTGATTCTTCTAATGGTTGTTCAGGAGAAGGAGTTTATGAAGCTGGAAGTTGGTAAGGTGGTTGACTATCTGGCTCAGGGGAGTTGTATCCCCACTGACTCTGTGAAGAGTGATGATGATTGTTCCAGTCTTATTCATAGTATTGGGACTGGGGCATATAATGATTTGGATAAGACCGATCTAGCATACTTGGTTGGTTAAAGTTATGATATGCCGGGTTGGTAATATCCGAGTCAAAAGAGGTCGGGGTGAAATATGGATCACTATTTGCATATGAATAATTGTAATTACAATCCATATCTGCCAAATGTCAAAAAACAAAAAACAAAAAACAAAAACAAGCAAACAAACAAATAAATAAAAAGAAAAAATCTAGTCTAATTTAGGGTAGACCTTAAACCTAGATGAATCCTAACTGGTTAGATTGTCCACGGGGGATATATGGCAGAATTTGACCACAAGTTAATCAGTCAGGTAGGGACAAGATTGTGGGTGGTATCTGCGCTTAACAGAGATGAGCTTAATTAAACCAAACCACCAACCTTCGAGGTTTTGCCTCTCAATCCCTAGCCGTTGACACCGATTTGATAAGAATTAAATTCTAATCAACTTCTTCCTTAGGTCAGTCTCCTATTGAGTCTAAGATATCCCTAAGGTCAACGTCTACTCAGTTTTTATTAGGCTTGGGTTAGTGAGTGAGGAGATTGTTTAAGGGCTAAGGGAGGGTAATGACTTCCCTACCTTATCTTATTTATAGGACAAGCCCTTAAATCAATTTAATGCAATGTGTACATATATATGAAAAGCAACACTTAAGCAATGTAAACAATTCAAAAGTATTACTATACTACATGCTATGCACATGTACCTTTGCTCCAGCATTCTTCAACGGTAATGTAAAAGATAAATGAATTATACATGTGCCTAAAATGCAAGTCTAAACCATTTTTAATATTTACAAATAACCACTTAACTGTTAAATTAAATACAGTGTGCAAAATAAATTAATAAGAGAATCAATTACATGCATAAGCTATATTTTGCAGTGTGAAAGTACCAACAAAAAGATCAATTAGTAGCCAACCACAAATATCGTGAAAACACGGCTTTTGCCGCGTTTGCATGGCACACTTGTGGGCTCTGATGCTTTGCCTTCTTGGGCAGAGGAATAAATTAGCAATGTGTCAACTGCAGCTCTTCGATTCCTAAATTCAGCACTTGCACACATAAACAAAGAAAAAAGGTTAAATTGTTTAAGTAAATCAAAAAAGAAAATGAAAACTTACCTCCCTCTTTGGCAACGGCGCCAAAATTTGATTGAGATTTAACCTGCGCACAAAAATACAAAATTGCAGAAATATAAAATAGAAGTGAAAGTTCTCAAGACTACCGCGATAGCAAGTGGCTATGCGGGTCGTGATCCATAAGGAGGGAATAGCGATGGAAGCTTTTAAGTAAGTTCGTTTCTTTTTGAGTTTACAAAAACATGTTAGGAATTTCTTTTCAGTTTTAGAAAAAGAAAATAAAAAGGTTAAGTTAGAAGATGTGAAGAAGATGATAAAAGAAAAGATGATGATGTTGTTGTTATTTTATTTACAAAAGAAAAGAAAACACTAAATAAAGAGGAGAATGTTGGTTTTGGAATAGAATTCTAAACTAAAAATTAAAAGAAAACTAAAAATTCTTACTTACCTCTTCCGTACTCATATACCTTGGATCTGTCACTATGACTTAACTAGTTTTTGTAGGTGATCAAGTGTGGCATGTAGGATCTTTCCTGTTCCCGATCTACACTATGAATAAAAGGATAAGCTAAACTAACAAAGGAATAGTTGTTCATCACCATAAACCATTAAGGGCACTTGTAATGGCGAAGTAGTCTTGAGGCTATTGGTTTCACTTCGATTACAAACACATCAGAGAAAAGCAAACAAAAATAAGAATAAAGAAGAAAAAGTAACTTTCGATTCGATTAAATAATAATGAAAGAAAAGGTGAATACTTACACCGGTGTCACTCTCAGTACAAACTCCTTTCTCATTTCTCCATGAAACTCCTTTCTTATCTCAGTTACATAAAGAAAAATAAAAATTACATTAAAAGACAAAGAAGAACCTAGGTTAAACCTATATGAAAATCTATTCGACTCTTTACTTAATCGTCCTCACGTTTGCCTTCAGGAATTGCAGTATTTATAGGAGAAAAGGACTGGGAAAGGGTGGTAAAGAGATGAGCTCAAATTGGTAGCCAAACAACCAATATCCTTATCCTTATTATCCCTTTGTATACTGATAAGTTCATCTCTGGACTTTTGAATTTGAGATTATCTTCATTGATTTCTGAAGTAAGGATAATAATTTCAAATAAATCTGATTTAATTTGAATAGATTTGATAATATCCTCTCTCTGTTATCCCATGTTTTCTGATAAGATTTGCCTCTAGACTTCTGAATTTGGGATTATCTTTGTTGATTTTCAAGTTAACTAAATAGATCTTTAAAATCCAGTTTTAACTGATTTTATCTAATATTACCTTCTCTGATTTGTTCCAGTCTTTGGATAGAATTACTTCTAAACCTCTGGATTTGAGTAGATCTTCATTTATTTGCATGAGCTTTTAAAACTTCAGATTTAATTGGATAAACTTGTCAATTTCTTCTCTTTCTCCATAAATTACCCTGCATACCATTAGACATTAAAATGAATTAAATAGCAGAGTTTTATTATAAAATATATGTGAAAATGTGACACATGTGACACTAAATATGTATTGCACATGTATAATCATGACAGAGGAGACTAGATCATATTTCATTGACCATCATCCCTATTTAATTCTATGGAATCGGTAAATGGTATTCCTAACTTGAAATTTGAAAAGACCGCATTTGTGATGTGTGCCAACTTAGAAAACAAACCAAGTCCTCTTTCAAATCAATCAAGAATATTATGACAGCTAGACCTCTAGAATTGATACATATGAATTTGTTTGGTTCAACTAAAACCAAAAGTCTTAGTGGTAATCATTTTTGTTTTTTGATGATTTATCACGATTTACATGGGTTTTCTTTTTAGAATATAAAGATAAAGTTTTTTCGTATTTTCATGTTTTTAGAAAAAGAGTTGAATTTTTTTTGATTTTATGCATAAGGAGTGATAGAGGTGGTAAGTTCATCAATCATTTCTTTATCACTTATTGTGAAAAAAATAAAATTAAATAAGAACTATCTTGTCCTTGAACTCTACAACAAAATAAATTCATTGAAAGAAAAATTGTACTCTTCAAGAAATGATTAGGACAATGATTAGTGAATATGGACTTTCTCAATATCTATGGCCGAAGGCCTAAACACTTCATGTTAAATTGAGAATCTAATTTATTTTTGCAAAAATTCAAATACTCCCTTTGAGATTTACTATTTGAGAAAACTAAATGTTTCTTATATCAAAGTTTTTGGCTGTTAATGTTTTGTTTTGTACACCAAAGGTAACTTAAATAAATTTGACTCAAAATCTTTTGAAGCTATCTTTATTGGTTATTCTAACACTAGTAAAGCTTATAGAGTTTTCAATAAGTCAACATTGACTATTGAAGAGTCTACGCATGTGAAGTTTGAGGAATCTAACTCTCTTATGAAGAATGATGTAGAGTTTGATTCTTTAGGTGAAAACCTTGAAAAGATTTTCATGAAAGACTTACCGGCTCAAGAGGAGGATGACAAGAAAAATGATGACATTAATGACGAAGATTATAATATTGAAGTGGAGTCAACTCAACCACTTTCAAAGAATTGGAGATATGCTACAAACCATTTCAAGGACCTCAATCCAAAGGGGTAACTATTCACTCCAAACTTCATGATTTATGTGGCTATTTTGCAATCATTTGCCATATTAAGCCCAAGAAAATTCTCGAAGCCGAGTACGACTCATATTGGTTGTTTGCCATGTAAGAAGAGCTTAATTAATTTGAGCACAACTAAGTTTGACATCTTATTCCTAGGTCTCATGATAGACCAACTATTGGTACTAAATAGATTTTTAGGAATAAGTTGGATGAGTCAAAAAATATTATTAGTAATAAAACTAGGTTAGTGGCCCAAGTTATACCCA
Source organism: Agave tequilana (assembly GCA_038442645.1). NCBI lineage: Eukaryota > Viridiplantae > Streptophyta > Magnoliopsida > Asparagales > Asparagaceae > Agave > Agave tequilana. Next base: position 56,977 of record JAVJIF010005885.1, on the reverse strand, counting down.
AATTGAAGGAATTAATTTTGAGGAAACCTTTGCTCACATAGCACGGCTTGAAGCCAAATGGATGACACTTCCTTTTGCTTCATTAAAAATTTTAAACTCTTTCAAATGGATGTTAAAAGTGCATTTTTGAATGATTTCATTGAGGAGGAGTTGTATGTTAAACAACCCCTCCGGGTTTGTTAGTTCTACACATCTGAATTTTGTTCTTAAACTTGAAAAGGCTTTATATGGTTTAAAACAAACCTAAGAGCTTGATATTAAAGATTGAGCAATTTTCTTGTTTTAAATAGTTTTGTTAACGGCAAAGTTGACACTACCTTGTTTACAAAGAATATAGATAATGATATCTTGATAGTGCAAATATATGTTGATATTATTTTTAGATCTACTAATGAAAAGCTTTGTAAGAATTTTGAATCATTCATGAAGAAAGAGTTTGAAATAAGTATGATAGGAGAGCTCAACTATTTGTTGGACTCCAAATCAAGCGAAGGGGTGATGGGATCTTCATAAATCAAGCCAAGAATACAAGAGAGATTATCAAGAAACTTGAGCTTGAAAATGCGAAGATTAGCAAGACTCCCATGGCTACCACAATTAACCTTGACAAGGATGAATAAGGTAAAAATGTTGACATTAAAGTCTATCGTAGCATATTGGTAGTTTGCTTTACTTGATGGCTAGCAGGCCAGATATTATATTTGGTGTGTATCTATGTAATAGATTTCAATCTTCTTCTAAAGAGTCTCACTTGATTACCATAAAATGCATTATTAGATCCTTAAGGGCACTACTGGAATGAGATTGTTGTATCTGAAGACCGGACAATTTTCAATGACAAGTTATTCGGATGCGGACTATGCCGGTTGTAGAGTGAATAGGAAGAGCACTAATAAAACTTATCAATTTCTAGGAAATTATCTCATTTTGGTCTTCAAAGAAACAAAATTTCGTAGCTCTCTCAACCGCCGAGGCAAAGTATGTTGCGACAGGAGCTTATTGTGCACAAGTTTTTGGATGAAACATACTCTCCTTAATTGTGATTTGTATTTTGACCATATTAAAATATTTTATGATTTTACTAGTACCATTCATATGATCAAAAATGCAAATCAACATAGTAAGACCAAAAATATAGAGATTAGATATTACTTTCTTAGAGTTCATTATGAGAAAGGAGATATTGAGATTGATTATATTTCTACCGATTTTCAAATAGCGGACAACTTTACTAAACTACTTGATTTTAATAGATTTTCTTTCATTTGTGGTGAATTGAATGTTTGTATTATGGATTCGTGATTAATGTTTATTTTTCATTGGTATTTGAGTTTATTTCTTTTATATTTCAAATTAATAGTTACTTTCAATTGATTTTTGTAGCCCTTTTTGATATGTGACAAAAAGGGGAAAAAGATTTTATGAGCTGTTTTGAATTTAAAGATTTATGAGATTTATGAGATTAAGCAATTCATGATTTAGCTATTAACTCTATTTCATGTTTGTATGCTTTGCTTTTTTGTTGCATACTTATTATGTTGGTGGTTGGAGGCATGGATGGAGATTGGTTCATTTATGCATAGTATTTCATATTTCATATCTATACCTATATGCATATGACTTGTTTTGACATTACTATATCATTAGTCATGCATGATGAAACTTGACAGATAAACATCATTTTAGGGGGAGCTTGAAAAGCTTTCTATATTTGTTTATCATAAATAACTCATGTGTTTTTTCATCATAAAAAAGGGAGAGATTATTGGCCCAAGTGTACACTCTCCGATTTTGTTTTGATCATTACAAACCAAATGAAGTTGTTCAGTACTAATCAAGTTTAAGTATTTTAAGTATTTCAGGTTTAAAGGACATTTTAGTGTGTTCTTCCTCAAAAAGAAGGTATTCTAATCTCAAGATCACTCAAGAAACGGGTTTGAATTTGGATGATCAAGATTTATATTTAGAGAAGCCCTCTTGAAGATTGCTTGAGGACATATAGAACATATGCAAGTAAATATAATGTATAAAGTATAGAATGTAGAATTGATGCTATAGAAGTCACACACAAAATACAAGTTTTCAAAATACAAGTTTTCACATCTAGTTTTTTGGTTTTGGTATTCTACAAGATTTGGTGTTTAATACATGTCCCATATTTTTTTCAAATTTTTATATCATGTTTCTATTATGTATCCCATAGCCTATGTACTGCAAAATCATTTTTCAAACCAATATAAAATATTTAAAAATGAGCTTGATTTCAAAATATATCTGAAAATATGTTTAGGCTAGGCCGGTCGAGCGGCTTGTCGGCCGAACCTCGTGGCCAGCTGTGTGTATGCTGTGCACGTTTGTCGGATGACCAACCGGTCAACCGATAAACCTAGCAGTCGGTCGGGCGGTCGACCGACTGACAGAGTTTTGTTGACCCTTGGTCTCTGTTGAGATCGGTCGATTGGGCGGTCGACCAATATCCAACAGATAGTTCAAACTTTTGAACAATCGGTCGACCGGCCGGTCGACCGATGTTCTGTCAGACCTACAATAACGACTAGTTTTTAAAATTTGAGATTTTTAACTTATTATCCAACAAGTATTTTTGCACTTTTTGGACTTGATCTCTTTCCTAATGACCTGATAAGCTATGCTAAAAGTGTTTATCACTTGCCTATATATATAGCTCATGGGAAGAGGATAAAAGATAAGAAAGACAAGAAAGCTTTGAATTATTTTTGAAAATACTTGAAAATTTTGATTTATTTAAAAGAGAAAAATTTCTAGTTTTCTTACTTCACGTGCTCTCATTTTCAAACCAATTTCTGTAAGTTTTCAGCTCTTAAATTCATTCATTTCAATTGAATTTTCTCTCTTATAAACTTCTTGAGCCTCACTTCTCACTATAAACTATCGGAAGTTGTAAAAGAGAGTGTTTGTGATCTTTGTAGTCACTAAGAGCTTGTAAATCTCATTAGTTTTTTGCTACCTCTTGTGTAGAGAATTGAGAGTTGGAGTTGTGTACTCCGATCTTGTGTAGACCATTATAGTTTCTTTGTGGAAGCTTCTTTGTGGAAAGATCCTTAGTGCATAGTAGAAACCCTTCACGCGGTGAATGCGGGAACGTAGGGCTTTGTGCTTGAACCTCGAAACAAATTTTTTGTGTTTGCGATTGCTTTTTCTCTTGGTTTATTCTATTTGTTATTGCTTACACTTGTGTTTTACTTTCATTTGCATTTGCTATTCATTGCTAGCATCACATATACTTGGCGTTTTCACTCTCTCAATTAAGAAGACAATTGAGCACCTCAGCTCATTGTCTAGAGAAATATAGAGGAGAAGTTATAGAGCCCTTCATTGGGAATCCGACTTCACTTCTTGATTTGAGTTGACCGTTTGCATTATTCATTTTATAATTATTGCATTTCCATATTAATTGATAGTAGATTAGTATTACACCTATTCACCCTCCTCTAGGTGTACTTTAATAATAAAAATAAATTATTTATATATTGAGTGATTATTTGATTGTAGATTAAAAACATACCAAAATAATAAATTCATAATTACTAATATGATTGCGAAGATCTGAAAATAGATAATTATATATAATTATTTTTTGGTAAACAAATTAAACAAATACCTAAATGGAAAGTCTAAATGTTTTTAAGCATTTAACAATCACAGGTTATGTTGGGGCTAGAAAAGTAGGTACAGTAAGCTAAACAGAAAAAATAATAAATGCAGAAGATAAATCCTGAAATTTCAAGCAACATCAAGAAGGCAGGTTCGTAGTCCTCCCTCTTATGCCGCACAAAGGCGACTTTTACCGCATTTATGCGGCAGTTAAGAGGTCCCCTGAGCTCTGCTTTCTAGAGCAGGGACTTAGGTATGGTATATGTTAACAGCATCTATTTGTTTCCTGGAATAAGCCCCTACACACAAAAATAAAGAAGAAAATTAAATCATTAAGTAAATAAAAAGAAAACTTATCGTCCCTCTCCGGCAACGGCGCCAAAATTTGATCGAGTTTGAACCTACATAGAAAAATAAAAGTTTAGAAAACATGCTAAGTTACTCAATACTACCGCTATAGCAAGTGGCTATGCGGGTCGTGATCCACAAGGAGGGATTGCGATAGAAGCTTTTCAGTATTCTTTTTTAGTTACTTAGAACTGATTTAAAAGTATTTCTTATTCATTTTGAAAAAAGAAAAGAAGCTAGGTTAAATTAGAAGAAAGAAAGTAGAAGATAGTGTTGAAAACATTTTAAGTTAAAAGAAGAACTAAGAGAATGAAACTAAAAGAATAAAGAAGAAGAAAAGTGCTGGTTTTTAAAAGTAATTCTAAACTAAGAAATGAAATGAAAGAAAGAAAGAAAACTTACCTGTTTTAGATGAATGCTTAACTTAAATCATTGCGAAGGTTTATCTCAAAATAAAATGAAATAGAACAAGTGAAGAAATAACATAAAACAGCGATCTACTAGATTGAGTAACGATGAAGAAGAGAAGAAATATTATATTGGCTGCCACTCTCAATACAATTCTCTTAGAAGAAGATTACACTCAATGTCACTCTGAATATAATTCTTCTTTTTCTTCATTTATGAAACTCTTTCTAAACTAAGTTATAAAGAAATCAGAAAATTACATTTTAAAAAAGAAAAAAACCTAAGCTAAACTAGAAACAAAAACCTAATTCTAATTGTAACTCTCGGTTCCAGTCCCCAACATTTTCCACTAGTGGTTGGTATGGTATAAATGCCTATTCTAGTGGTCTAAACTAAGTCTACTTTAACTCTAATAAAACTTTCTAATATTTCAGATTTTTCTATATTTTCCCAAAAATTTTCTTAATTAATGGAAGATTCTCCAAATTCGTGACCCATCTGTGTCGATATACGACTTTCAGATTTTAAATTTATAATCGAGGATGAATTTCATCAATCTAATTTCTCAATAATGCTTAAAATAATATTTGCTATTTTATAGAATTTTTAGGAATTTTTCCGAATTAAGTAGAAATTTAATTGAGTTAAGAAAATGCAAAAATAAAAATAAATAAATAAATAAATATAAAAATAAAATCCAGAAATCATTTGCAGCCACTAGAGTTTGAACTCAGGTCTTCTAGGAATGAATATAATGAGTTAACTATAATGCCACATTAGTGTGTGGTCTTGAGGCCCAAGCGCATTTATTTAAACCTCCCTTTAACTCCCTTCATCCTCTCCAACTTCTCCCACTCTCTCTAAGTTCTCCCTCACTTTCTCCCCCTCATTCGCACTCACCCTAACTGAGCCCATTATTCCCTCCATGTAACCTAACTCTCAGGGGTGGCTTAGGGGTGTTTGTGGTGCCTATATAAGGGACAATTCATTATCTCTGGCAAAATTACAAAACCCAAACTTCTCACCCTTTCTCACTATTCTCTCACTTTCTCTCCCAAGACTCTAAAGTGCTGGATGAAGAGAAGAACATTCATACTGAAAGGAAACATTCTAGATAATTTATTTTGCATTTTTGTACATTTAAGTTCTTTGTGGCATTTTATCGAACAGGTTGTGTGCATTACATTATAGTTGTAATTTCACCTTGAATAACGTATGCTAAAATCCTAATAAAAATATTCTGAGATATCCTAGATATACATCCTAATTATAGTAATTTTTATTATATTTTACAAATTATTATAGCATAAAAAATATAGGGCTCTCGGCCAGAGCCAGGCCAGGCCAGTCTGGCTTGGACCTGGTCGAGCCAGGTCCGGCCAGACCGGGCCTGGACCTGGTCAGGCCCAGACCCAGTCTGGGTCTATTCCTAGCATAGACCCAGTCCGGGTTTGTGCACTGCAACCCGGTTCGGGTCCGCGACCCGAACCGGCCCCCAAAAAATTTTACAAAAAAAGAAAAAGAGAAAAGGAGAAACGAAAAGAAAAGAAAAAGTAAATTCAGAATAGTTACTGTAACATTTTACTATAGCAGACCCAGACCCAAAACACATTACTGTAACAGACCCGTTACTGTAGCACATAGACCCGTTAAACCTTTTATTGATTTTTACTGTTTTTATTGATTTTTAGGTTTATTTTAATTCAGAAAAATTCAAAATAAACTCAAAAAATTTCAGAAAATTCACAAAAAATTACAAACTAAATTTGGGACTCTATAAATTATTTTGAGTTAAATATTACTTAAAATAACATGAAGTTAAATATTCTTTGTAATTATTATTTAATGATCATTTATTTAAAAATTTCTAATAAATTTCTAAATATCACAAAAAATATAAAATTCATAATTTAGTAATAAATAAATATTATACATCAATTTATTAGTTTATGTATATATTTTATCATGAAAGTATATTTTTTAGAAATTAAATTATTTAGAAATATTAACCAACCAAAATTATAATAAATAGTAAAAATTATATGCTCATTCAACTTATATCTGAATAAAGAACATGCCAAGTCTCTAATTAATTCACGCAATATTTAGGTCGCAAATTTTACACAGAGCCGGTTGCAGTTACGAAAATTTAGATTCCAACGAAATCAGGCAAGTACACACTCTCCCTCCTCTGTGTTCCTTTGTTAGTTTAAAAATTCTTTTCCGATTTCGATTCCCATATCCTTTCCTGATCATGTGTATTGTAAAACATGCATGCATAGGATGTTTGTTACATAAATGATCATTCAAATATAACTATAAATTAGTAAATATTGTACAAGTAAGTTGACGTCACCCTATCTCATGATTACTTTTTATGATTATATTTACATCATAGTACACTGGCATCACTTATACTATTATGCATTTGTCACTCGATGTTGTCACCATTTTCTATTTTTCTGAAATTTTGATATGCATTGTGATTACTATTTGACACTGATACTCTTGATACTGATCCCTAATCCTGTCAAGTTGAATCACACATTATCTTGCATTTACATTGATTAATAAAATTAACCAGGCTGGGGTTACTGGGGGAGACTGTAGCAGGGGAAATTCATGGAGGTGTGCTTGAAAGGGCGACTTCTTGTGGGTTTGGATGCCACACGTGATCTTGTTATTTATGCTCGCTCCTGTTATTATATATTACATGATACTTGAGTACAGTAAACTGTTTCTCCCTCCTATCAAGCTCCACTAACGCATCACTTGTTTGATATGTAGTTGTCCTGTGGGATGGGGCACATGATGGCTGCATTAGTTAGGATAATAAAATATATTAAACTTAGAATTATCATTTGTGACATGGATAATCTTGACTACATGATGTTCCTGGACTTGCCACGTTATTCTTAACTTATGATCTTGTGTTCTTGTGATCTGATGATTATGATATATGGCATTACTCATCCAGGGTGCTTCATGCCCATTATATACATGTCATAGCATACATACATGATCTTATTTCATATGATCTAGTGTTCTGTTACTCTCACTGGTATTTTATCTATCAGTTTATATTACCGTCAGATTCATTATTCAATCATTCCAGTGCTCTACTTATATTACCCCTTTACTTTCACATTTTCATATTATTATTTTCTCTTCTCGTGTGTGCACTTACTAGCCCGCTTCTGACGGACCTTGATTTTTCAGCATCAGAACTTGAGGAGACTGACGAGCCACTGTTTAAAGAACCCAGAAAGACTACCAGGCGTGAGTCCGAAGTTTCTTATCTTATGTATTTTGGCATTTTGTCTTGTTATGATGTCTCGATGCCAAAATTGTATCTTTTTTTATTTTTGCTTTTTTATGTTTTCAATCTTGTATCCAGACAAAGACTATGGTAGATGTATTTCTTTTATATGAAAATGAAACTTCTAGTTGTCTTTTGTATATGTGTGCGAGAATTTGGCTCCATTACTACATCGTCAGGTATTCACAAAAGAAATTTCCCTCTTCGTGAGTATCTGCTGGTCATTGTCACGTACCCTACTTCGTATTTTGGGAAATGGGCATGACACTAACTCTCTGCTAGAGTGGTGCCCGTTTGCCTTCTGAAATGCTGGTATTTATAGTAAAAACTGAAAGGGGGAGAGCATCTGAAGATAGGGGGAGCAAACGCTTCACCACATTCCCCTAGATTTCACGATGAAAGAAAGGAGGAGGTTATATCGGTGTCACTATCAATATAAGTCTCTCTCTCTAGATTGCAGGTATTTATAGGAGAAATACAGAGGGTAGAGGAGTATGAAGATAAGGAAAGCTGGCTATTTCTGAATTTGAATCCTCCCCTTATCTCCAAACTTAATTTGATGTGGATATTCAGTTCTGATCTGTAACTTATTTGCGTATTGATTTCTAAATATAACTTATCAAATGACAGAATTAGAAATAGTGATCAACTTAAGCATTGTAGCCCTTTAAGTCCTCTTTCTGGATCATCTTGAATCATCAGATTTGAGTTTTGGTAGCAAAAGTTATGATTCAACTAAAATGTATCCAGCCAGAATCCGAGTCAAAATTGCTTCATCTCATCCTTTGATCTTCTCTTTATCCATTTATCCCCTTGGATTTAGACTCTGTATTTGACATTATCCTCAGTTGATCTTTAACTTTAACCACTTGATTTACCAAAAACTGAATTTAACCAACTGGAGTTGGGATCGTCCTCCTCTAACCAAATAGATCTAGTTAAATCTGAATTTAACTGATATTTATTTGATTTTATCCTCTTTCTCCCATGATTATCTTCTGCAAAATAGACACTTAAGATAAGAAATTTAATAGATTTATTACATGATAAATGTGGATATGTAATAAAGAATAATGCAATAAATTTGTGCAATCACACCCCCACACCTATCTTTTGCTTATCCTCGAGCAAAACAACAAAAGTAAACCAAAGATTATTAGACCACTTTTGTAGGTCACGCGATTGCACTGAGCTTGTGCAACAAGCCGTTAAACCTCTAGATTACCCTAGAGGACGAGTTTTGTCTCATGAGGGTTTTCAGTAGATTGCACCCAGAAAATCCATAAAGAAAGAGAAAAATGTTAGTATTTTGAAAACACATTTTGAAAGAAAAATATTTTAAATATTATTATAAGATTAAGTAATCTATAAGTTATAGGAAAATCAAATTTTTCATTCTAAACTTATTCTCTATTCAAAAATTTGTTATCAATTAAAGTAAGGAGTCAAATTGTGCTTCTCATCTACTCTATTACTTTACCCTAAGTCATATGCACCTTCGTGATCGTGAAGTTTTGACTAAGGTTCTTTAACTCTAACTCTATGCCTTATTTATTTATATATATATATATATTATTTTATTTTTGGTGGTATTATTCCTTAGTTCAATTAGGCTTTCTAATCTGCCCATGTAACGAGCCTTTAATCTGTGACTCCTAAACCAAATGGTCTTAGGGCACCGGGTGAGAAAAACACCCCAAAGACTTAAAGAGTCGAGCAAACAATGCCACAAAACTAAGGATTTTATTATATGAACCGCTTTTAGGGGTGAATACTTATGCTTTATGAGACACAAATACCCAGCTTAATCAGAGAATTTTTATAGATATATATATATATTTTTTCCCTTTTTTCCTAAACTTATCTAATCATCATTTGCATAAATAGCAAGGTTTGCTTAGGCCAAGGCACCTAGCTAATCAATAATTAGATTTGTTTATTTCTCATAGACATACATACATACATACATACATACATACATATATATATATATATATATAATATATATATATATATATATATATATATATAATATATATTATAAGGCATAATAATCATTGTTTTTGAACCCTAAGTGTGTAAGTGTATAAAGTGCACATATTTAATCAAGGCAAAGTTCAAGACTAAATTACTTTGACAAATTATCTTCATAACCCTAAAATTCAAACAAATAATCTTATTTTAACCAAGTATAAGAAATCGTAATTATTAAAATTGACTTAATTTCTTACAAAAAATATATCAAAATATTGTTCTTACAATTCAAAAAGTTATATATATATATATATATATATATATATATATATATATATATATATATATATATATATATATATATATATATATATATATATACTCTTTGTTTTCTTCTTTTTTTAGTTATATTAGTCATGTTAGAGCCCTCCCCCACACTTATCTCATGCATTGTCCCCAATGTATGAAAGAAATATATAGATACATGAAATGAAATGTAAAAGAGGTGCATATATTATACAAAAATATGTACAACATCAAGTTTCTCCCACACCTAGATCTTTTTCGGTCTCATCCCTCTAGCTCTCTTCCCCTCATTCCAATGGGTCCTCTTTATAGGGCATAGTGGGAGGCCAATCTTTTTGTCATTTTAACTCTCTTTCTCCCCAGTCTCGCCTTCTATAGGTTTTTCTTCCTCATATTTTTACATTCATTATTCAAAAATTGATCACCATCACACTTCTCAGTTGGAACTTTCTCACTATGAATGCCTAAGAATTCTAACTCAGTTCCATACATCTCCTCAAAACTTAGGTCAACACTTTTCCCTGGAGGTGTGTAATTAACCAAAATATCCCTAGTTGGTTCATCCAAACACATGAGGTCTTTTTCGAAGAGGTTTTCAAAGAGTATGTCAATCGGAGGTTCTTTAATTATATTCTCATGCGATATATTATTGGTTGGCTCATCGAAACTGAGGATATTCAAATCAAAATTTCCTTTTTTAAAGGGTACTCTAAAATTAGGATCTCCGACATATGCCTTCTCATTAAAATAATCACATTCATTCTTAAATAATTCATTAAGAAATAGAGACTCATTCTCTATACCTTCACTTTCTTCATCATAATTATTTTCAACAAAGTTTACCTTAAATGTTTGGTCTCTTATCTTATGAGGTTGTTTTTCTAAGTTGAAGACATTGACTTATCTAGTCATGTCCCCAAAGGTTAATCTCATAGACCCATTCCTACAATTAATAATAGCATTGGCGGTAGTAAGAAATGGGTGCCCTAAGATAACAGGAGTTTGAGCCCTAGGTTGGACATATATTATGTCGCAAGAACTATGAAATCAACTGAGTAGATAAACTCCCCGACCCGGATAAGGACATCATTAATTTTCTCCTTTAGAACTTTCACAGAACGGTTAGCCAGTTGGATTGTGACTCGAGTTGGACTAAGATCGCCCAACCTGAGTTGTTGATAAACTGAGAATGGAAGTAGGTTGATACTTGCTCCCAAGTCAAGAAGTGCGTGACTAATCTCAGCTTGTCCTATAGTGTAGGCAATGGTGGAACAACCCGGATCCTTGTACTTGACAGAGATCGGACCCGACAGTAGCTCACTAATGTTAGTGGCTAAGAAGACTTTCTTGGGTAGATTGGTCTTTCTCTTCTTGGTACACATGTCCTTAAGAAATTTTGCATAGGACGGGACTTGTTGGATGGCATCAAGGAGTGGCACATTTATCTTCACTTAGTTGAAGATCTCAATTATTTTATCCATGTGTGGATTCTGTTTGTTACTCTTTAGCCTATTAGGAAATGGTACTATAGGGTTGTACACCTGATTGGTTGACTTATCTGTTTCAGATTCGTCAGATTTGGAAGGATTGGGACTAGATGAGGTGGATGCTTGAGTGTGATTATGCTGACTAGGATTGGGTGGTGTTGACACTTGATTATCAACTTTCTTTCCCGACCTCAATGTATGAACAACATTACATTGATTCAATGATTGATCCTCAGCAAATGAGCTTGTTGAGAATTTCTAAGATTTATAATTGGTTAACTGGGCAAGGTACCCTTTTGCCTTTCATTCTATGGATTGGTTAATTGGCTCATTTGACCTTCTAGCCTCTGTATTGTTTGCATGAGAGAATCTTGGTTCTTTATGTACCTTTTCATATTTCTCTCAAAATCAATCATTCTTCTTTCAAGTTGAGGATTCTGGAAGGAAGATGGCGGAGCTTGGTTTGAAAAGTTTTGTTGATAATTTGAAATATTGTTGGGAGAATTGTGAGGGTAATTTGGAAAGTGGGGTTAATGATTGGAAGAATTATTGGAATGATAGAAGTGGCTTGCATGGTTCGACCGTGGGTGATCATTGTTGTGTTGGCTCCATGAGAAATTTGGGTAATTTCTCCATTCAGGATTGTACGTTGGTGCGTAAGGATCATTGTTCAGCCTTAAAAAGGTCGCATTCATCGGTTCTGAAAAGTGTTGTTGAGCTTGAAACACAGGGCACTCCTCAAATACATGATTCATGGCTTGACAATAAGTACAGCCCGGAGTTGGAATTTGGTTTTGGCTGACTTGATTGACTGGACTTGGTTCCTTAGTTTCTAAAACTTCCAGTCTTCTCGCTAGGTTAGCTAACTTTGCGTCGTTAGTTATGGATGATTTAATTGAATGGAAACCTCCTTTTGAAGAGATGGAGTTTGAATTCCTAGAGCTTTCACTACTTGGTTCCTATTGGATGGTCTTTTCAGCTAGATTCTCATATAAATCCCATTCTTCATTCTCATTCTTCTGCAAGAATCCCCTTGTCACATGCTTTTTAAGAGGGTCTTGGTTAACTAGTCTAAACCATCATAAAGAATTTGGCGTTGTCGTCATTTCTCTATTCCATGATGAGGACATTGGACAAGAAGGTCTTTAAAGTGTTCAAAGTACCTCCAAAATGGTTCACTAAGTTCTTACTTGAACTGCATGATGTTTTTTCTAACGAGAGCGGTCTTATGAATTGGATAGAATTTCTTCAAGAAGACCTTGATGAAACCATCCCAGGATGTGATAGAGCAGGCCGCTAAGCTATAGAGACATTTCTTGGCTAAGTCCTTAAGAGCGAAAGGGACAGATCTCAACCTAATAGCATCATCTGCAAGGTGTGAGATTTTCATCTTTAAGCATACTTCCTCAAATTCTCTTATGAAGAAATAAGCATCTTCAGACTCTAAGCTATGGAACTTAGGGAGTGTGTTGATGAACTGTGACTTAAGTTCAAAGTTGTGTTCACCAACCGATGGAAGTTAGATACTGGATGGAAGTGATGTTCTAATGGGATAGAACCTATCCTGCAAAGATGTCAGTTAAGCCATAACCGAATCTGGTCTTAGTTCGAACTTGGGTGGTGATGTGTTTCTAGTTAACCTAGATGAATTAAGGTCTCTTGACCATACTTGCATACACAAACACAATCACAAACAAGTTCACCAATAGTCAACAAGAGAAAACAACCAAGCCTAATCTAAGGTAACCTTGACCTAGATAACTTCTAACTGGTTGAATGTTCACAGGAGGTATAATGCAGACTTTGACCACAAGCTAATCAGCTAGGTCAGGGCAAGATTGGTGGGAGGTATCCGTGCAAAAGCGACGGGCCTAATTAAGTTAAACCACCGGCCTTCGGGTTTCGCCCCTCAATCCCTATCCTAGACACTGATTTGACAGGAGTCAAATTCTAACACCTTCTCCCTTGGGATAATCTCCTAGTGAGTTCGAGATGTCCTTAAGGCCAACGTCTATCACATTTTACTTAGGCTTAGGTTGTGTGTGCTTAGAGATGGTTTGTGGGCTAAGAAAGGGTAATGACTTCCCCACCTTATTTTGATTTGAGTTTTGCCCTTGGAATTGATTGTGCAAAGTGTGCAAGATATAGACAAGTAACATTCAAAAGCAAATATCACCCAAGAATGTTTTCTAAACTATATGCTATGCATACGTACCTTATCTCCAGCTATCTTCAACAGTAATTGTAAAATAAACGTAATTAGACATATGCCTAGAATACAAGTCTAAACGTTTTTTTTAAGCAATTAACAATCACTCAGATTACTGTTGGATTAAAAATAGGGACTGTGAATATCAGATATAGCAAGAATAATAACATAAAAACTTTATTTTTGCAAGCAATATGTCCTGCAAAAAAAAGGTTTTAGTAGTCCAACAAAAATTTTAACTTTTGCAATTCAATTTCTTAAAATACTGTTTCCTACTTTCGAGAGTAGGGGTTAATAAGTCTTCTCCTACAAAGCTTGAATGCTAAATCTGAATCCTGACGTCCCTGAAACAAAGCACCAAACTTGTTAGAAAATAATTACACCGTTCCTCCCTGGCAATGGCGCCAAAAATTGATCGTGAAATGAAAGTGATAAGAATTACCGTGTAGCTTTGGACTAACGGGTCGTGTCCACGAGGAGGAATGCGATAGAACCTTTTCGGTGTTTTTGTTTAGAAAGAATGATATTTGTTTTTTAGTTGAAAAGAGAATGGAGAGAAGGGAAGTGATTTAAAGAAAAACTTAAAACTTAGAGAAGGCTTTGAAAAAGGTGATTTATAAAAGATGAAGATTGTTTGATTATTTTTAATATAGGAAAAGATCTGGGCTCACTAATTTTTTACTCAACTACTTACTTATCTCAAGAACATTTTCGTGCATCACTTTTATCTTAGGCAAAAACCTTTAGTTTCTTTTAATGTCCAAGTAAAACAAATAAGATGATTTTGATTTAAATCTTAAGATCTTTCTTAACACATCATTAAAAAGAGAATGTTAAACCATCAAGCGCGAAGAAGCAAGTATGGGATAAAACATCTTAAAGATATTCGTGTTTTGAAAATCCAAGTTTAAAACAAAAGCATCCTCATGAGCTTTCAAGAAAAGGTTTAATTCAGGCATTATTATGATTTAAGAGAGTTGCTTTCATAAAAATCAATCGAGAGAAAGGAGGTAGAAGAGATTAATTAGTGAGCATAGAAAATAAGTTTAGCTACTCATGAATAATGCAAAACAAGACATGGAAACAAAATAAGACATACCCATGAATTGGAGAAGAAGAAGAGACACTTTGAACTTTATTGATGTCACTTCAATCTTCAGATTACAATCACTCTATTCCTCTTTCTCACTAGTATTTGGACTGAACTACAAATTAGAAAATAGAGATACAACTTCTCTATACTATCTAACAAAGAACCTAAACCTTAAAAATGAACAAGAAATTTAATCATAGTCTTCGCTCCCTTTTTTAGTACAAAACCCTGCCTTTTATAGGTAAAAAACCCAGAGGGAAAGGAGTGAGGAGATAAGGGGAGCGTTTGCTCCCCTTATCTCCACCAAACGGCTGCGGATCTGGGGCGTTCGCCGCTGATCCGCGGCCAGGATGTGGCCAAATGGCCACATCCTGGTGGGGATTCAGTTGGCGTGTGATTTTATCCCCTTTGGTCTGGCCGGATTTGTTGTTTGTCTCTGATTCGGATCTGATCTTTGGTCATTCTAAAGCTAACTGGTTTGGATTCCGATGGAACCAGATTAACCGGTTTCCAACCTCCCTGATTTGTCATAATCTGCCCTGATTTTCTGATTTCGAAATATTTCTGAATTAAATCAGAATTTGATGGGCTTTTGGGCTCGTTTCTCTTCCCTTTCTTTTAGAAATGGGCCTGCATTTTATAAATAAAAATAAGACTTTATTAATAGGATTTATTAGATAATAAACGTAGTAATGTGACAATATATACGTAATATATGTGACCAATCACGCTCCACCAGATTCCCCTAGATTGTTGCGGATCTGCGGCTTTGGCCGTGGATTCGCGGCCTGAATCTGGCCAGGTGGCCAGATCCGGGGGCTCATGTAGCTGGGATACTCCGATATCTCTTTTATCCATTGGTTTTTCTATTTGTTTTAGGGATTTGATGATATCATATTGATTCTTCAAGTTAACTAAATAGATTTATAGAAATCTGAATTTAACTGATTTTTATTTGGTGTTATCTTCTCTAATCTGCTCTGATCTATGCTTATCCCCTTAAATCTTCTGTCTTAATCCTTGATGTTGATTTCATTTGAATTTAAGTAGGCTTTTGGGTTCATTTTCTCTCCTTCTTCATTAGTAAAGGCTTGCACATCAATTAGACGAAAATAAGATCAAAAAGCATATTTTATTATAAAATAAATATGAAAATGTGAAAAAAATATGCAATATCAATTACCGATCAGGAGGAAGTTGTTAGAGTTTGACATTGGTCAAATCGGTGTCCACAGTTGGGGGAATAAGAGGTAAGTCCTCGAAAACCAGAGGTTTGGCATAATTATGGCCCGTTGCTCTGCACGGATACCCCCACTGCATTTTGTCCCTACTTGCTGATTAACCTGCGGTCAGACTGCTGCAATATATCTCTCTTAGATAGTCAACCAATTAGGAGTCGTCTAGATCTAAGGTCTACCATAATATAGGTTATATTTTTTTCATTTTTGTTTGTTTATTTTTTGTTTGTTTTTGATTTGTCTGTTTGTGTGATATGGATCATAATTATAATTTTTTTCATGCAAAATGTAAATCCATATTTTATCCTGACCTCTTTTGACTCGATATCACCACTCGACATTGCATAACTTTAACCAATCAAGTATGCCAGATTGGTTTATCCGACTTAATCTACTCTCCAATCCCAGTATTATGAATAAGATTGAAATACCCATCTCAATTCTTCATTGAGTAAATGGGGATATAACTCCCCTGAGTCATATTACCAACCATCAATCCAACATTTAGCTTCATATACTCCTTGTCATGATCAACCAATAGAAGAAAAATCTGAATTAGAAAAGAGTATAGAGGCCTTGCATGAGTTCGAATGACAATTCCAAAACATGATGGACTCACAATTCTTACAAAATTTTCAAATACAAGATCCTTACTCATTTTTTCAAGTCCCACCACAACTAGAAGAAGAACCGATTGACTTAGAAAAGAGTATGAAAGTCCTGATCAGATCCAAAATGATTTCAAACAATCTATCAATAGGGCAGCGTTAGATCAGTTATGCAACCCAGTGAATGATAAGAATAAGAAAACGCTACCTAACACAATTTGGACCATTCCTGATTTTTTTTTAGCAATATTGATTGGAATCAAGAATCATGATGACTTAGAGACTTTAATCAAGATTCAATTTCATCATAACACCTTGAACTTAACCAATTCCAAACTTTTGATAAATCAGTAAGTTTTTACTTCAAGGAAATTAAAATTGATTATGAATATGACCCCAATCCCTAACTTCTGACTCAATTTCAAATTTTGAATCCTATGTTAACTCCGGTATTCTTACACGATTGAAACCCAATTCTCGAGCCGACATTGATTCCTGTACCCATAGATCTTAAAATTGAATCACTTATTTTAGATAGTCATATTCCATTAATGGCAAATGAATGTGAATTTCAATTCTTTGATTTGGACTCACTTTTGAACCAAATCTGACTCTCGAACCTAAACATGATTTAAGTCATATTCCTGATTCAGTTTCTTGAATGTTTCACTCTTTAAGCCTAAATCAACCACTCCACTGAGTCAAATTCTATTGTTGGACCAAGGGTTGAACATTATGATTTCAAGATGACATTCCAAGATTGGTCATATAATCGGGATGATTTTCATGCTAGGACCTTGCATGATCCTAATCAAATAGGGGATAGTAAAAATGTAAATAGGAAAAAGATCAAAGGTGGCTTCCACCAATCACCATATTATTTAGATTGGGCAGCAACGCTTGCCTTAATTCGATCACCATCGGAACCACTACTTTGAGGTAACATCTTTTCTTCCCTTTATTCTTTTTTTTTGCATATATATATATTCATTCATATATTGAGGACAAAACATGAGATAGATGTGGGGGAGGATTCTAATGTAAGTTTTCTTCTTCTTTTTTAAGTAAAATTTCTTTTCTTTTAAAAACTTTTGAAAATGGAAACAATATTTTGACTTCTTTTTGTAAGAAATTAAGTTAATTTTTAAAGAATAGAAAAATCATAATTAGGATTTCTTATATTTGATCAAAATAAGATTATTTGTTTAATTTCTAGGTTTAGGAAGAAAAATTGAAAAAGTAATTTAGTCTTGACTTTTATCTTGACGAAATATGTATACTTTATACACTTACACACTTAGGGTTCAAAAACAAAGATTCTTATGCCTTATAAAAATATTATATATTAAAAATTCTTTGATTAAACTGGGTAATTGTGCCACATAAAGCATAAATATTCACGCATATAAGTGGTCCATATAATAAATAAAAACCTTTAGTTTTGTGATCTTGTTTGATCGGGTCCTTAAGTCCTTAGGGTGTTTGCCTTAAGATTGCCCGATTTGGGAGTCACTGACCTAAGACTCGTTACATGAGAAAATTAGAAAGCCTAATAGAACTAAGGGATATTATCGTCAAAAATGTAAAATAAGGCATAAGAGGCAGAGTTGAAGAATCTTTAGTCAAAATATTCACGGTCAAAAAGGTGCATATGATTTAGGGTAAAATAATAGACTAAGTGAGAAACACAATTTTAATCCTTACCTTGATTTATAACAAGTTTTTGAATATAGATTAAGTTTGGGAATGAATAGTTTGGTGATTTTAAGACTTATAGGTTACTTGATTTTTGCAAGAATACTTCAAATATTTTCTCCCTTTTTCAAAATACGTTTTCAAAAAACTAACACTTTGTTTTTCTTTCTTTAATGAATTTTGTGGGTATAATTCACTGAAAATTCTCAGGAGACTACAACTCCTGCTCTAGGGGTAACCTAAAGATTTAAAGACTTGCCTTAAATGCTCAATACAGTCACGTAACCTACAAAAGTGGCTAACATTTAGTTTTCTTATTTTGCTCGAGGACGAGCATTAGATAAGGATGGGGGTGAGATTCTACACTTATATTGTATTATCTATTATTACATTCCTACATTTATCTTGTAATAAACTCTATTGTTTACCTGTCTTAATGTCTAATTTATACAGGGTATGATTAATGGAAAGAAAGGATAAACCCAAATCTAGTTCAACTAAATCAGATTTTGAAGGATTTATTTCATAACCAAAGGTTGAGACGTATATTCTGAAGATCCCAAAGAGATAAAAACAAAATTAATTGAAGAATATAGGATAACAGAAGAACCAAATCAATGCGCTCCAAGATCTAGCAGTCTGGCCAGATCCTTTTTGCGGATCCATGGCTCTGGCCGCGGATCCCCAGTTTGTTGAGGCAGTTGAGGGAATATTATTCCCCCCATCTTCATACTCCTCTCCCCAGTCCAATTTCAGCTATAAATACCCCTGGTTCAAAACATACACTGGCACTGAGTTAGGATTAGGATTTTGCTTTAATTTAACTTAGGATTCCTTTTATTTTTTATGTAATTTTTTTATTTGTAAACTTAGATTAGAGAAGAGATTCATGAAAGAAGGAGAGAAAGAATTGTATTTAGAGTGACACTAAATGTAAACTTCTTCTTTTCTTTTTATCATTTTTCAATTTAATCAAAGTTTATTTTCTGTTTTCTTTTTCTTCTTATTTTTACTTCATTTCTTTTGGTATCAGTTGCACTTCAAGTGAGTCAAATAACATTAGAATAGCCTTGCCTTTGTGAATGCCACTGATAGTTTATAACAATGAGATTCCTCCTTTTAATGTATGTATCATTTCATGCTTGCTTATCGAAGTTTTGATGATGTAATATGGACGGAAGCTGAATCCGATCTTATGAGTTATACGCTGATCACCTCCTAATCAAGGTAAAATCGTCGCCAATGATCCAAGGTATAGTAATCAATCAAAAGAGGTAAGTAACTATTCTTTCTTTATTTCTTCTAATTTCTTAGTTTAGAAACATTTTAAAAACCAACACTTTTCTTATTCTTTTGATTCTTTCTCTTTTAATTTAGTTCTTTTTTTTAACTTAAAAAGAAAATACCAGTACCATCTTTTCCTTTTATTTTTTTACTCTAAGTTAACTCTTTTCTTTTATTTCAAAACTACGAAGAAAGTTTTAACCAGATTTTAGTAAACTTAAAAAGAATACTTAAACGCTTCTATAGCTTATTCTCCTTGTGGATCACGACCTGCATAGCCACTTACTTAGCGGTAGTATTGATGATCTTAGCACATATTTAATCTTAATTTCCAAAATTTTATTTTTCTGTGCAGATTTTGCCTCAATCAGTGCTCAATCTGTAATTTAATACAATATTTGATTTCTCTAAGGTCTTTCAATTCAAATTCCTCCTTTAAGTACATCATTGCTTTTAGAATTTCTTTATGAGTTCTAATGATGTTTAAAATATCAATATAAACAGTAATAATAATAAATAAAGATCATATTTTCTTAATAAAAACACATGAGCATATAGGATTGTTCACATATCCTTCATTTAACAAATATCCACTTAAGTGATTATACCATAATCTTTGTAATTTAATCGAATATAACTCTTTGAGTGACCTTGATGCTTTAGGCATCTTAAATCCTTCTGGAGTTTTCATATAAATATCGCTATCAAGCGATCTGTATAAATAAACTGTAGCAACATCTATAAGATGCATTTTTAAATTTTTAGAAACTACTATGCTGATTAAATATCTAAACATAATTGCATCCATTACTAGAGAATACATTTCTTTATAATCAATTTCAGGTCTTTGTGAAAAAATTTGTGCAACAAGTAGAGTTTTGTACCTTACAACCTCGTTTTTCTCATTGCATTTTTGTACAAAAATCCATTTATATCTCACAGGTCTCGCGACTTCAGGTGTGAGCACAATAGGTCCAAATATTTTACGCTTATTAAGTGAATTCAATTTAGCCTGTATAGCATTTTTCTTTATAATCCAATCATGTCTATTTTCATATTCAGTGACAGATCTTGGTTCATGATCCTCACTTCTGTTAACAATATCATATGTTATGAAATAGGAAAAATTTTCATCATTATTTTTCATCTCATTTCGATTCTATAATCCTCCTGTATTAATATAATCAATAAAGATCTCATGATTTTTTATACCTTCAGGATTTTCTATCTCTTGATTTATCTTATTTAGCATTTCTTTTGGAACACGTTCCTTCATACTGGGGACATTATGCTTATCTACTCTCTTTTTTTGAGAATTTTTATCTTTGACACCGATTAGTCTACCACACTTCAGGCTTTTATTAGACTCATTAATGACTTCATTTACATATTGTCCTTTTGTGATTTCAATCTGAGTAGGAGTGTTTGCAGCTGGTATGTATGATTTAGTCACTCTTTTTGTATCAGTAAACACATCTGACAATTGATTTGCTATTTGTTATAAATGCATAATCTTTTGTACTTCTAACTCACATTGTTTTGTGTGAGGATCAAGATGCAATAAACATGGTTCACACCATATAATCTTTTTTTAGCAGTTTTTTCTCCCACTAATGCTGGGACAATTACCTCATTAAAATGTCAGTCGAAAAAATAGGCCGCAAAAATTGTTAGCGCAAAGGCCCATCACTTTAGTTTCGATGATGATTAACTCATATAGTTATAGTACTAATGATCTCGTGTTTATTAAGTTTCAGATATTTAAAAGATCTTAGTCGGTGTTTAGCTTCAATAAAAGATTCGAAGTCAAGTTTTGAAACTAGCACGTATTGATTCAAGAGCTCATGCTTAAAGAACACATCAAGTACTCAAAGAAGAGTGTAGCTCATGGATCAAGTTTGAATAAAGTCAAGATGGAGATAAAGATTTTCAAAGAGAAGATTATTAAGAAGACTTGAGTTTAAGTTTGTAAGTTTAATATTTTTGTTTTAGATAAATGTAAATGATAGATTAGTTGTGGATTGCTCAAGCTCATACACACACACACAAAATTTATATATTGTCTTTTATGTTAAATATTTTGTGTTTTCAGTTTGACCGCTTTAACTTCAAAAGATTATATTTACATGGTTTTTATCTCAATATAATAAGTTTTATAGTTTGCAATATGTGGTGGACTTTATCCACACATATTTGAGCTTTATATGTTTATAGAAACTTATTTCTATACATTTTGGTTTTGATTTTCAAGAATATAGCTTTCAGTTTCATGAATAGATTTCATCAAAACAAGTTTACATGGCTTATATATGTATTGAATTTCATTCTTATACTTTATTACTTCATATTGTTCAGATAACTTATTTTGATGAGTTTATATCATATATTTAAATTTTTTTTTATCAAAACTTATCTTGGAGCTTGTTGTCAAAAACAAGTATATTTCATTTACTATGTATATTGGATCATTTCCATACATATCATACTTCAAATGTGTTTCAATATTTTATTTTGCATTTGTACAAGTTTTGAAAAATCGATTTTTCATTTTAAAGTTTGAGTTTTAGAAAATACCAGTTTTGGTTCAAGCTTTAATTTTTTTTACCTAAAAAATAGTTCACATGTTTGTAATATGTGTTAATTTTTGATCACACATATTTGTCCTACATAGTATTTCAGTAAACTTATTTTTATGGATTTTATGAGATTTAAAATGAATTTAGAAAGATTTTTAAAAATTCTGAAAAATGTGGTGCTTTGGGGCTGCTTGCGGTCGACCGACCGGTCGACCGAAGGCTGGCTCGGTCAACCGACATGCACACATGCACGAGCCCAAAGTACGGTCCACCGACCGGTCGACCGAGCGGTGGGCTTTGGGTGCGGTCGACCGGGCAGTCAACAGCAGCCTTAACGGTAAAAAAAATGACCATTGGCCCGTCGACTGGCGGTCGACCGATAGGCCAATCTAGCCCCTAACGGCTAGTTTTTGACAGCCTTTATAAAGGGATCTTTTGGGCCAATTTTTGTAGAAGTATTTCACTAGTTTTTGAGAGTCTATATTCTCATCTTCAACAGAGTTTTCTCTACAAGTTTTTGAGCTTAACTTCCATATCAAAAAAGAGTTTATCAAGAGTGATTCTCTTGACTTTTTTAAAAGAATTTTCTTTAGTTTCCACCACAAAATATATCTAGTTTTTCTCACGTAAGCTTGAGCTATCCATTGCTATATCTATCCTCTAGGATACTTGTTTGTGAGAGTATTTGTTGGTGATCAAGAGAAGGGATCACCAAGTGTTCCATATTTTGTAATTTGGAGAAGTTTGAGGTTGTGGCCTCGGCGAACTTGTGGGTTTGAGTTGTGTTTTGTTCTTGTGGGAATAACTGAGGGACTTGCGGGTCTAAGAGTTCTTGAGGAAGCTCATTGTAGGTGTTGCGGCATAGGGTGATCTTGCATGATCGATTCTAATGAAAATCCTTCATAGTGGTGAAGGCGGGAACGTAGAGCAAGTAGCTCGAATCTCGAAGCAAATCTTCCGTGGTTGCGATTGGTCATCTCTCTCAACTCACTTGTGTTTATAACTTGCATGCTCATAATTGTTTACATCTTTATATGCTTGATATTATTTGTGCTTAATTATATATATGCTTAGGATTGTTTGATATCTTGCATGTTCTCATATTGTTCACATCTTTACATGCTTGATATTATGTTTGTGCTCATACTAGTATTTAACCAAGAGAGTTATAATTATACCTCAACTCTTAATTTAGAGGAATCTTGAGCAGAAGTTTGAAAGTACACCTAGAGGGGGTGAATATGTGTAAGGCTAATTTAATGACAAATAATGCGGAATTAAAACAAATTGCAACACACTTAGTGTAACCAAAGAGTGTAGCCGAATTCCAGTGAAGAGCTCTGGACTATCTCATCTAAATTCCTCTAAATAAGAGTTGAGGTGCTATATGAAGCTCTCTTGGCTTAACACAAGTATGACACAAAAACAAACCCAAGCATATATATGATATGCAAAATATGATGTAATGCACAAAATAAGAGAGAGAGTTTAGAGAGAGTGGATCAAACACAAAAGCCAAGATATGTTTCGACGTTCAAGCCACTGCTCTACGTCCCCGCCTTCACATAGAAGGATTTTCACTATATCGTCCACACAGGACTTCCCACACAGGAACCTCCACTAAGATTTGGGTAACACAAACTGGGAGTACACAACTCTTCTCTCCAACAATACAACCTCTACACAAGAGGCAAGGCATAACACAAATCACCTCTACACTTAGAGGGATGGGCACTTAGCCAAACAACTATCAACCTCACACAAGAGGCATAAGGCTCAAAGCCACAATTCCAACAATCACCTCTTCACTAAGAGGAATAACAATACAACCTCCACAATCACCTCTCATTAGAGGGATAACAACACAATCTCCTCTCACTAGAGGGATATCACAAAGTAATGAGGGTTTACAACTCTTGGTGGTATCAACAACTACAAACCAATTTTCCCACAAAATAGATCCTATTAGATAGGATAGATAGAGAAGCTCAAGTTTGAGAATGTAAAGTGTTTGGAAATGAAAACAACAAAGAAAACACTTAAGAAAATCACAAGATATATGTTGAAATAAAGATCAAAACCAACTCCCAAATACTCTATTTTTCTTTGATTTTTCCAACACTTTAAAATGAATAAAGATATAACTTTTAAACTCAAAAACTCTTTTAAAACTTGTAGCTAAAACACTTCTAAAGATGAGAAAATTTGCTCTTGAAATTGTTATCTAAAACAACCCAAAGAAGTGGGTATTTATACCCCAAAAATAAATCTGCCCGTTGGCAGCAGCAAAGGGTAATTTGCCCTTTCGGTCGACCGGCAACGGTCACTTTTCTGACCGTTGTGTCTGCGGTCAACCGCCCGATCGACCGTGCCTAGCCAACGGTCGACCGCCCTGTGGACCGACCTCCACCCAGAGTGGGGTGCTCTCAGTCGGTCGACCGGCCAAGTGGGCAGGCCTTTGTGCACGTCTTGTGCACATCGGTCGACCGTGCCGGTCGACCGCCAGTGTGTCTGGGTTGGGATTTATAGGATAGAAAGACATCTTTTTAATTTCAAATAAATCCCATAAAATCACATAAATTCCACAAAAATAAGTTCTTTTATTATCTTTGAAATATAAATATGTGTGACTAAAATTCAACACATATTACAAACTATTTGAACTATTTTGGTGATATTAAAATTTGGCTTAAATACAAAATCGGTATTTTCCAAAAAACCAAACTTTGAAATGGAAATCCGATTTTTTCAAAACACATGTAAATACAAAAACATGATATTGAAACAACTTTGAAGCATATTGTATATGGATAAAATCCAATATACATGAAAGATATTATATCTACGTTTTTGACATGAAATCCAATATTGGTTAAACCGAAAACCAAAATCAATAAACTTTAAACTTGTTTGTGTATGTGAACTTGAGCATATCAACACTATCTAATCTTTACAATGATCTAAACATACTAAACTAAATACAATACCGAGGTCTTCTTGTAGAACTCCTTCTCCAAGAGACTCGATCCAAACACGATCCACCGAGCTTGACTCCAACCGAATGTAATGTGCGATCTTGACGCGCGAGCTCTTGAATCAACATATGATAGCTCCAAAACACCTTTGTTGAAGCTAATCACCTACTAATATCTTGATCAAATATCTGAAACTAAATATCAGAAGATTATTAGTAAACTATAACTACATGAGTTAATCATCATCAAAACTAGAGTGAAGGACCTCTAGGCCAATAATCTCCCCCTTTTTGATGATGACAAAACTCATGGAGTTATACATGCATGGATTAAAGTAAAGCTTCATAGAATCTCCCCCTTAACTCATGCATAGCAATAAACATAAAGATATGCAATGAATGCTCAACACAAACACGCATAAGTGAAGAATACTTCTCCCCTTTTGCATAAACAAAAACACATAAACAAAAACATATATGCTCGATACCAATTATAAAAATACACATGCATATATGATATCAATTGTAAGTAAACATGCATATAAACTCAAAATCATTCTCCGAATTTCTCTCCCCTTTTTGTCAATCATCAACAAAGGGGTGAAATTAAATTAAATAATAAAGATATATATATATATGCGATATATATTCATGAAGTGGAGAGACGTTAAGTTAACTCTCCCTGCATACATGCATTTATATGAAAAGAGATGACTAGACCCTAACCACATAAAACATAATATGCAATGTATAAAAGGAGAAGTGAAGCTCCTACTACACAGGTGTACTACATATCAAAGAAAGGTCAATCACTTCAATATGAAATACACTCAACATGAATCTATATATAGAGAAGATGTTAAGCTTCCCTATCATATAAGCAATACAAATCAAAATATTATGATACCAATAGAAAAATATATCAATTTAGGATGAAGGTATACATCGAAATATCATGATACCAATTTATGATACCAATTGAAAATAAATAAAATATTTTGAAGATACCAACAAAAAATTTGATACCAATTGAAAGTAAACAAAAAAAATTAAGATACTAAGAGATACCAATGTGAAAATATCTTGATACCATTTAAAAAAAATCTTGTAAAGTTTGATACCAATAGAAAATGACACATTGTATGTTATTGATACCGATTAAAAGATATATATATATATATATATATTATATATATATATATATATATATATATATATATAGGAAATCTTGATACCAATTGAAAGTAATAATCAATTTTAAAGTGACTTGATACCAAAAAAATATGTCTTGTAAGTTTTTTATACCAATTGAAAGTAAAAACCAAATTAATTTAGGTAAGCATAACTCATATCAATATAGATACCAATGTAAAATGAAACATGATACCAATATTGAAAATGTTAGCATATACCAAAATAAGGTATCTTTCATCATAAAGAATAGAAGTATGATATCAATTGAAAATGAAATCTATTGAAAGATACCAATTTGAAAGATAAAACATGAATTTTTTTCCCTTTATGAAATACCAATAAGAACAATACATAAGCTTGTATAAGATACCAATTGAAAAATAATTGACATTAAGGAGTAAATCAAGCTTAGTATAAACAAAATTTGTGCTTTAAGATGTAAAGATATAGTAAACATAATCAAATCACATATATATGTATAAAATTGTAAATACCAATCGAAATTGATACTATTTCAAGTTTGAAGTATACATATATAGAAAACAAAATATGAGGATACAAAATAAATATCAATTATGATACCAATTGAAAACACAATAAGAATCAAGTGTATAACTCATAAATACCTCCCTTTCATGCACATGTTAAAAAGTTTTCAATTTGAGCATACAAGGCATGGTCGCCAAACCAATCGCCCTTTGATGGAAAGGGGTTTTCAAAAATAAGTTTTGAAATTTTTTTTGACAAGTTTGAAAGCTCTTCCAAAATGAAGAAATACGCAACTAATTTTATGATAAATTAGAAAACTAGTATGAAATCCTTCAAGTAAGGAATAAAATAAGAATATTTTTCATGAAAAACATGTAAGCCACACGATCATCGACACTTAAAGTCTATAAATCACATATAAAGCTCATGAAAATAAAAATCATGAGTTAATAAGAATAATGTGAGTGTAAGAATCATGATGTTGAAAGCATAATCATGGTAATAGATAATAAAGCTCAAAGAAATTCCTTTATAAGCATGAAAAATATGAAAATTTAACTTTCACAAAATAATACTAACTCCAAGGCATATGTATGTTTTGTCTAAATCTAAAGGTATATATACACATCCCTAAAAATAAATGAGTCCATAATAAAAATTTGCATGAAAAGCAAATGACTCAAGGGTATACATGTATATCCAAAGTTTTATACAATTTAACATATATACATGAAGTTAAACATATGAAAACATGTACAAAATGGGAATACAAGTTTGAAATGCATGAATCATCAAAACTAGGCTATACTAGTACATCTAATGGGTACAAATGAGCATTTAAGCACGAACATATAAGAATCAATTTTGGCTCATTAGTTGTACAAATATTGACACAAGTTTTAATGAAAACTACATCCAAACATGTAATCAAAACATGAAGTGCGAAAAATCATAAACAAAACCCAATATGATCATTATGTAGATGGACATGCTATTAGAGTTATGATATACACAATAGGTAAACCATAGTGAGAACACTAAATACAAGTTCATATAAACAAATGTGTTTCTCAAAGATTACATATGCATATCACTAGTCTAATTAACATGGTATTAAGTATTAAACATAATAATCATGAAAAATTAAAACATGCTAAAAATCAATAATGAAAGCATGTAGACTAAATAGGAGTAAGAGATAGTTACCAAAACCAAGAGGGCTCATCTCTATATCTCCAAACAATGGTGGTCCTCCCACCAAACTCCCCTTGAAAGTGATGCATCCAAAAATGTCACCGTTTAGCTCGAAACGCATTCACCTCAAGGTATCAACGCCTCTCACATCATGTGAGAGCCCACACCTACATCAAATAAAATAGGAGTGACTTTTGGTACCCATACTCTTTTGGGTCCATGGGGGTTAGCACCTTTCCTAACTCAAACAAATCTATTTGCAAAATTTAAATCATTAATTCTATCAAAGCAAAATTTTGCAAGGTGGCCCTTACGTCCACAATGTGTACAAGTGTACACATTAGCATACATGGAATCATGTGTGTGAGCATGATGAGCATGTGTATGCCATGTATGGTGTGCATGCATATGAGGAGCATATTTCTTGCGAAACATGAATTCCAACCGTGTGTGGTTCATGCACCATTGGCTCAAAGTGGAGCCCAAACAATCAACACTCTTCTTTAACATGGATATATCATTTTCAATAATGGAAGAAGAGGTGGAGCATGCAATAGGTATGCAAGATGATGAAGCTACACTAGCATGGCAAACATGAGTATCTAAATCATTTTTCAAAGAAATATTTTCATTAGAAATCAAATCCAATTTCTTTGAAATAGAAATAATTTTTTTTTTCAAAGAATCATTTTCTTTTAAAACAAAAACAAGTTTTGAAGATAGAACTTTATTTTTCTTCAAAACTTCATCACAATCATTTTTACTTTTTAAGATTTTGTTTTCATTTAGGGCAAGATCAAGTTGGGATTTCAATGATTCCCTTTCATTGGAAATTTCAACTTTTTCTTGTAAAGCCAAATCAAGTTTTGAAAACAAATCCTTATTTTCTTCTTTTAATGCAAAACTTTTCTTTTTTAAGAGTTGGTATTTTTCTAATAATTTTTCACAAATAATGGATAGTTCTTCATTTAATGCATCGGCATCAATATGATCATCACCAGAAGAACTAGCACTATCATCTAGTTGAGTTTCTGAATGTACCTCAAGGGAGTCATTCCCTTGGACCATTTAGCAATTTTGTTCAGATTCTCCTCCACTTGATTCCTCCTCCATATATTTCGTCGTTTGTAGCGCGGGAGAGGTCAAAGTGTTTCATACTACAAAAGCGGAATCACAATGAGAAACCATAGACAAACATTCTTTACTTAAAGTGCTTCTACAAGCCTTAAGGGCTTGTACATTAGCCTCTATATGCTTGCTATTATCAAGATAAGATTTCTTGGTAGCGGTAAGGAAATCATGCAATCATAAGATTTTTAGGTACATACTCATCCTATGCTTCCACATAACGATGTTAGAAACATCAAATATGGGAGGTGCAAGGTAATCTATGAGTGTGTGTAAACAAGTACGTATGCAAATGCAAATACTAGATTAGCTAACAAAGATCTCATTCCTAGGTGGTAAGACCTAATATCAGGAGCGTAGGCTCTGATACCAATTGAAAGTACACCTAGAGGGGGTGAATAGGTCTAAGGCTAATCTAATGACAAATAATGCGGAATTAAATTAAATTGCAACACACTTAGTGCAACCAAAGAGTGTAGCCGAGTTCTCAGTGAAGGGCTCTGGACTATCTCCTCTAAATTTCTCTAAATAAGAGTTGAGGTGCTATATGAAGCTCTCTTGGTTTAACACAAGTATGGCACAAAAACAAACCTAAGCATATATATGATATGAATAATATGATGCAATGCACAAATAAGAGAGAGGGAGAGAGAGTTTCGAGATAGTGGATCAAACGCAAACGCCAAGTTACGTTTCGAGGTTCGAGCCATTGCTCTACGTCCCCGCCTTCACACAGAAGATTTTCACTATATCGTCCACACAGGACTTCCCACACAGGAACCTCCACTGAGGATTTGAGTAATACAAACCGAGAGTACACAACTCCTCTCTCCAATAATATAACTTCTACACAAGAGGCAAGGCACAACACAAATCACCTCTACACTTAGAGGGTGGGCACTTAGCCAAACAACTATCAACCTCACACAAGAAGGATAAGGCTCAAAGCCACAACTCCAACAATCACCTCTTCACTAAGAGGGATAACAACACAACCTCCACAATTACCACCCACTAGAGGGATAACAACACAATCTCCTCTCACTAGAGGGATATCACAAAGTAAGGAGGGTTTACAACTTTTGGTGGTATCAACAACCACAAACCAATTTTCCTACAAATAGATTCTAATATATAGGATAGATAGAGAAGCTCAAGTGTGAGAATGTAAAGTTTTTGGAAATGAAAACAACAAAGAAAAACACTTGAGAAAATCACAAGATATATGTTGAAATAAAGATCAAAAATCAATTCTCAAATACTCTATTTTTCTTTGATTTTTCCAACACTTTAAAATGAATAAAGACAGAAATTTTAAACCCAAAAAACTCTTTTAAAACTTGTAGCTAAAACACTTCTAAAGATGAGAAAATTTGCTCTTGAAATTATTATCTAAAACAGCCCAAAGAAGTGGGTATTTATACCCCAAAAACAAATCTGCCCGTTGGCAGCAGCAAAGGGCAATTCCTCCCTTCCGGTCGACCGACCAACGGTCACTTTTCTGACCGTTTTACCTGCGGTCGATCGCCCGGTCGACCGTGCCTAGCCAACGGTCGACCGGCCCTCACCCGAGAGTAGGGTGCTCTCAGTCGGTCGACCGCTGATTAGTCTCTAATTTTGCATAATTTTCATCACATTCTCATACTTATTTGATGTAAAATTCTGCTAATAAAGTTTTGCTTGCTTAATCCTAGGTCTATGGTGTGCAAATGAAGAAGAAGACCCTAAACCTCCATTTAATGGGTGATTAAAGGCTTACCAAGTAGCCATTGACTTTAGGGAGGAGATTGTGTCAGTACAGGACATCAAATCACGAATCCAGGAGGTCAAGTAGAGAGGAGACAAGAGGGGTGGCACGCTGCCCAAACCCTGGCGCGCGCCGCCCTGACATGGCACGCTGGCCAAACCCTGGCCCCATTTTCGCGGCCATATGGGCGAGCGCGCGCCTGGGCTTTAGGCCAGGGGTTGCCCCCTGGCTCCCTTTCCCCTGGTACCTATAAATACCCCCAGGGGTCTTCAGTTGGGAGATATCCAGAGCTTTAGCAAGTTGTTGTAATCTTGTTTTTAAGATTGTAGTTGTTTTAGTTTCCTTCTTCTTCTAGTTTTAGTTTAGCCATTAGAGTGAAAGAGAGAGAGTGTGTAAGAGTTATATTTGAAGGTGACATGCTAATACAAGTAACTACTTCTCTTTCTTCTTTCCATTTACTTGTGTTTTCCATTTGCTTTTACTTCCTTGTTATAGTGTAACTCCTTTTTTCTTTTCTTCTTTCTTTTACTTTCTTGTTATAGTGTAACTCCCTTTCTCTTTACTCCTTTTCCTTTGTTGTTTCTTTTACTACCATGTCTAACTAACTCTTCCATTGCATGGCTAACTAACTAATAACCCACTAATCTCTAACAACTCGATTGATAAACTCAAATAAGTCAATAGTATCAACTAAGCCTTGTGCAAACAAGAGCTATGATATCTTAAGACGAGGGTTCTAACTCTAACTTACATTCAAGTATTCACTTTCTTATATTTCATGCTTAACGGTTTTTGATGATTTATGAATTGTATACTTTACTTATTTTTATAAGGTAGAGATTTTCCTTTTAACTTTGCCGATACCATTAGTGCACTTGTGTCTTCCCCTATTATCACCTTCAATTGGACCTTGATAAGGGAATGTCCAAGTTTTTGCTGTGTTAAGCTAAGTTATAGGAAGAACTTTCACTCGATTTTCACGTGAATAGTTCCTATGTATAAGGGGTATGCTTGCCTATGATCCATCGTGAGGCTACATCTTCAAGAAGTTAGGGATTAGTGGGAGTACTTAGTAGAAAGTTAGCCATGCGTTTTTACCATAAAAAAAAATCCAACTTTACAAATCACCAAATCATTTTTAAACAATTCTTGAAACCAACTTGTTTTCTTTTTTCAATTCTTTATTTGAACAAAGAACTTTCTCTTTTCTTGAACAAAGAAGCCGCATCAAGCTTTCATCACTCTCCCTCCTTGTGGATACGACCTGTATAGCCACTTCGCTACTATGAAAGAATCGCAAAAGTGGTAACATCAACCCACACTCTTTCTACTTATTCTTGTGCTTGCTTTTTGCCGATCAAATTTTGGTGCCGTTGCCGGGGAGGGAACATCTTTATTATTCAATACTAAAGATTTTTCTTTGTTCTTGTGTGTAGGAGAAGTACCAAGAAGTTTACTATCACGGGAAGCGAAAGTGGTGGCCAACGACATTGCACGAGAATTCATTTGCCCTCAGAAAATTCGTGTAAAAGCGAGTTTCTCCGATTGAAGTACTAACAAACTCGTTTGTAGTGTTGCCGAAAGCCGCTAAAACTGCTTTCTAAATTTTTTTTAGTTCCATGGAATGCTTCACCTTATACATGTGTAATAAACTCAACAGAAATCCACTTATTGCTTAATTGAAATTTGAATTAGACTTTTGCATATAGGGCACGTGTCTATTTCAATTCATTTCAATTTTTGTTGAAGAGTGCTGGAGAAAAGGTACGTGTGCATTCATATAGAATAGGACCAACATTTTGGAGTGATTTATCTCTTTGAGTGCTACCTTGTTGTGAATAAATTGTACACTTGCACAATTGACATTAAGAGCAAAATCCCAAATAAATAAGATAAGGTGCGGATTTCATCACCCTTCCTTAACCCAAAAACCATCCCCAAGTGCACTCACACTATCCCAAGACTTAACTAAAAATTGATAGACGTTGGCCCTAGGGGCATCTCAAACTCACTAAGAGATTAACCAAAGTTGAAAATTGTAAGAACTATACTCCTGCAAAATCGGTGTCTAAGGAAAGTGGATTAAGAGGCAAAGCCTCGAAAGCTCCCTGGTTTGGCGTAATTAAGGCCCGTGGCTCACACCCGGATACCTCCCACCGAGTTTTGCCCTTTCCTGACCGATTAGCTTGTAGTCGAGTTCCTGCAACAACCTCCTCCGGAGAATCGACCAGTTAGGAGTCATCTAGGTTCAAGTACCTTAGACTAAGGCTTTGTGACTGTTTTTCTTTCTTTTGTTTGTTATTTTATTCTTTTCGATTGTTTGTTTTTTACGTTGTTTGTGGTGTGCTGCATGCAAAAGTGGGTAATAGATCCGATATCTTCTAGATTAACCAGAAACACTTCTCTACCCTTGCATCCAGAACCGGTGATGGCGTCACTTCAAGACAGGTTTTACCCGATCAGAACTTCATTACCTTCTTGTATAAAACTGCCTGAGGCAAATAAAAATAATTTTAAATTAAAGCCTCAATTCATCAACACTCTCCCAAAGTATCATGGTTTAGAATCAGAGGACGCATACTTCTTTGTTAGGGAGTTTGAAGAAGTGTGCCTCATGATGCGTATACCCCAGCTAGGAGACGATGCCGTTAGGTTATGTTTCATTCCCTTTTCCCTAAAGGAACTAGCGAAGAAATGGTTGTACAGTTTGGCGATAGATTCAGTCACAACGTGGGATGACTTCGTTAAGGCCTTCTTGAAGAAATTCTACCCAATCCACAAAACTGCCCTCATTAGAAAGAATATCATGCAGCTCAGATAAGAACCGAGCAAACTATTTTGGAGATACTTTGAGCGATTCAAAGACCTCCTAGCTCAGTGACCTCATCATGGTGTGGAGAAATGGCGCCAGTGCCAGATTCTCTACGATGGTCTAGACTGTCAGACAAAAACCCTAATAGAAATCATTTGTCAGGGAGGGTTCGTGCAAAAGGATGAGAACCAGGGTTGGGACTTATTTGAGGATTTAGCGGAGAAAACCCTGCAATGGGAGCCAGCCTCAGAAAAACTAAGGAATTCACAATCTATAGCTTCAAGAGGAGGGCTCCTATCTCTAGAATCATCCATAGCTACAGAAGCTAAGATTACAACCCTAATGAGGAGAATAGAGGCTTTAGAAATAAAAGAGCCAGCCAATGTCAACCAAATCAACTCACCACCAATTCACAATCTGGGTTGTTCATACTGTCAGGCACCAAACCATGTCTTTAAAGAGTGCCCCATTTTTCATACCTAGCTGTTGGCCTAAGAGGTTACACTCTCCAATTGTTTTGTGTTTTGATGAAGACAAACCAAATAAGAGCTATTTGGTACTAATGAATTTGCTTAAGATAAGTTTCAGGATAAGTACCATGTTTGGAGGCCATTGCTTGCTATTGCAACAACTTCTAGGTTCATTAAGCTATGAAGGCATATTGCACATCAAAGAAGGATCATAGAAGAAGAAGGCTCTAGCAAGGATAGCATGGCTTAAAGACTTGAAGATTGCTCAAGAAGTCTTTAATTATTTTATTTTTAGTTTTATAGTTTGTTAAAGAATAGTGGATAGGTTTAAAGCTCTATCACACACGTTTTTTGCGCACATACTTAATCCAAAATAATGTCTTATAATTTATACAAAAATATTTTGCATACAAGATTTTGCCTACAGATATATATTTATGTTTTATGGTAATCCCTGTTCAAAAGTATTTTTGTCAAAATCAAAATCCCTTTTAATTTTCTGTCCAAAACCTGGTTTTTGACCTGAGCCAGTCGACTGGACCTATGTCAGGTTTGGCCGGTCGACCGGCCCAGTCGATTGTAGTTCTGGGTGTACATGTATCAGTGTGCACGTTTTTGCGGTCGACCGCACGGTCGACCGACTGTAACTCAGTCTGCTCTCAGATAGATTGGGTCGACCGGGCGGTCGACCGCTAGCCTGCAACGGTCATAATTTTGAACGTACGGTCGACCGGCCAGTTGACCGAACTATCCGTTGAACAGTAACGGGCAGTTTTTAATGAGCTGTTTTATTTTGTCTTTTTGTGTTTAAAATTAGTTTAAGGGATATATTTCAAACCTAATACTCTCTAATTAATCCTAATTATGTTTTATCCCTAAACCCTAGCCCTCTCCTATAAATAGGGGTGTTTGGGGAGAGATTGGTTACAACAATTAATTACAAGAGAAAAATTCCAAAAGTTTCCAAGTTTAAGGCTTTCAAAAGATCTTGATTTTTGTGCTGAAATTCTCTCATTTTCCGAAGTGTTTTTCAAAAGAATTCTCTGATTTCATTTTCTTTTCTCCTTGCACACAAGAGCTTCATTTCTACTCATTGTTCTCTAAGGACCTTTTGTAAGGGAAGAGACTTTTGAAAGAGAGAGTTTGTGGTCTTTTGACTACTCAGAAATTGCTTGTACTTGAGATTGTGGAGTTGGGTACTCCGGTGTAATTGTGATTTCTTTGTGATAGTGGAAGTAGCTAGAATCCTTCTTGGGAAGGCGGGGAGTAGAGCTGGGTGCTCGAACCTCGATAACATATCCTTGTGTTTGCGTTTGGTTTACATTCTTGCACTCATTACTTGCTTATCATCATCATTGCTATATTTACTTGCTTTCATTCATCTTGTGAATCTTGTTGGGTGATTGTTGCATCTTAATTTTTTAATTTGTCCATTGATTAGCATTATCACCTATTCACCCCCTCTAGGTGATTTTCAATTGGTATCAGAGCTTGGACTCTAGGTTTGGCTTAACATCCATAGAGAGATCCTTAAAATTTGCTAATCAACATTTTCATTCATACATTCATACACTAGTAAACATGGCCGATAACATTAAATCCCTCCTAAATTTGATGGACTTAATTTCCCTATTTGTAAGGTTAGGATGACTATATTTTTGCAATCTTTGGGTAGCTTAGTGGCCAAGTCCTTGACCAAACCCTATGTAGCACCCGATAGCGATGAGAGCACTTGGACCGACTTCAACTTTAGAGAATATGAGGCTAACTCCAAGACCCAAAATTTCCTCTTAACTGCCTTGAATGAGGATGACCTTACACGGGTAATTCATTGCCAATCCGCCTATGAGATTTGGCAACACTTGTTAGTCACGCACGAAGGGACTTCACAAGTCAAGAGAGCTAAGATAGATCTCTTGAGGTTCCAATATGAGTCATTTAAAATGATTGATGATGAGTCTATTGATAGTATGATTACAAGATTTACTAAGATCACTAATGGTCTTTCTTCCTTAGGTGATGACATCTCCAACGATCAAAAGGTGCGGAAAGTGATTCGGGCTCTTCCGTCTTCATGGGAGATAAGGCCACCACCTTAAAAGAATTGAACGACAATGACGAGATGGACCTCATTAGTCTCATTGGGAACCTAAAGACCCATGAGATGGAGAAGAAGGCATGAGAAGAGGCCACTACTTCAAAGAAGAAATCCATAGCCTTCAAGACTTCATCCACCAATGATGACGATGAAGAAGACGAAGAGGAAGATGAGGAGCTAACTCTACTTGTGCGGAACATCAAGAGGTTGTACCGGAAGAACAAGCTCAACTTCCGGAGAAAATTTGAAGGCAAAGAGGAGAGAAGGATCATTTGCTACAATTGCCGCAAACCCGGACACATCATGGCGGATTGCCCGGAGTTCAAGAAGAAGATGACTTCCTCCTTCAAGCCAAAGAAGCCGGAGGAAAAGAAAGCATACAAGGCAACGTGGGATTCGGAAAGCGAGTCCGAAGAAGAGGTGGATACGGCAAACATGTGTTTTCATGGCAAACACTCCAAAGGTAACCTCTCAATCTCTTGATGATGAAGATGATGAATTAAGTAAGGAAGTTCTTGTACATGCTTTTGTTGAACTTTCTGAAACTTATGATAACAAGAAACTTGAATGCTTAAAATTGCAAAAGGAAGTTGCTTTTCTCAAAAATCAACTTGCTATGGTTTCTAAAGAAAAAGATGATCTTTCTTCTAATCTCATTTCTATTCAAGAAGAATTTAGTGCCTACAAGATTTCTTGTAAGGCAAAATCTCCTATGATTGATGAAAATGAAATTTCTTCTTTTAAATCTAAAATAAATGATTTTGAAAAAGTTTTAAATGATTGTGCTTTTAACACAAAGAAACTTGAGGACATGTTTTCCAAAAAGCACACCTCTCATGCTAAAGATTCACATGCTAAGATTCCTCATGCTCACACTACACATAACACTTCTCATGCTAAATCTTCCCATGTTCACAATTCTCATGCTCACAAATCACACATTCACTATGCTTTTAAATATGATAGAGTGTATAGATGCACTTATTGTGGTAAGAATGGACATTTGGCTAAATTTTGTTATGATCAAGTAAATAGGACCAATAATCTTGTTTGGGTTAATGAAACTAACTCTTTAGGACCCAAGAAAATGTGGGTACCAAAATCAAGACCTAAATTATTTGATGTAGGTACACACCAAGGCTCCAAGACGTAGGGAGCGGTGGTACCTTGATAGTGGTTGTTCAAGACACATGACGTGGGATATCAACAACTTCACAACCCTATCAAGGTACATGGAAGGTGGCACCGTCACCTTCGGGGATGACTCCAAAGGAACTATCATCGGTATAGGTAACATTCAAATTGGTGCATCTCCTATTATAGAGAATGTTGTTTTAGTAGATGGTTTAAAACATAATTTGC
Organism: Agave tequilana; assembly: GCA_038442645.1. Lineage (NCBI taxonomy): Eukaryota > Viridiplantae > Streptophyta > Magnoliopsida > Asparagales > Asparagaceae > Agave > Agave tequilana. The sequence continues at coordinate 19,331 of JAVJIF010005885.1, read as the reverse complement.
TTAGCATTAGTCAACTTTGTGACCGTGGACTTAAAGTTGTTTTTGATGATTCTTCTTGCAAGATTTTTGATGTTAAATCTGATGTTTGTATTCTTATCGGTTTTCATGACAATAATGTTTATATCATTGACATGCTTAATTTAGATTGTTCTACTAAATGCTTGAATGCTTTTGATGAAAATTCTTGGCTTTGGCATAGAAGATTAGGACATGCATCTTTTGACCATCTTTCTAGGATTAATTCAAAGGAATTGGTGAAGGGTATACCTTGCTTGAAGTTTGAGAAAGACCGCATTTGTGGTGCGTGCCAACTTGGGAAACAAACCAAGTCTTCCTTCAAACCAATCAAGGATATCATGTCAACTAGGCCTTTAGAATTAATTCATATGGATTTTTTTGGACCTACTAAAACTAAGAGTTTAAATGGTAGTAGATATGCATATGTTTTGGTTGATGATTTTTCCCGTTTCACTTGGGTTTTCTTCTTGGAACACAAAGATCAAACTTTTTCTCATTTTAAGAATTTTCGAAAAAGAGTTGAAAAGAAAAAGGTTTTTCAATTTTGAAAATAAGAAGTGATAGAGGTGGTGAGTTTGTTAACCAACTCTTCATGACTTATTGTGATGAAAAGGGAATTAAGCATGAAATGTCTTGTCCTAGGACTCCACAACAAAATGGAGTAGTAGAAAGGAAAAATAGAACACTTCAAGAGATGGCTAGGACAATGATAAGTGAATATGACCTCCCTCAATATTTATGGGCCGAGGCCGTAAACACCGCATGCTATATATCAAATCGTATTTATTTATGTAAAAATTCTTCCAAAACATCTTTTGAAATGTATCATTCTAGAAAACCTAATGTTGCATATTTTAAAGTTTTTGGATGCAAGTGTTTTATTTTAAATACTAAAGAGAATTTGGGTAAATTTGATGCTAAGGCTTATGAAGCTATCTTTGTTGGATATTCTTCTATTAGCAAAGCATATAGAGTATTTAATAGATCTTCACATACTATTGAAGAAACCATGCATGTTAAATTTGAAGAATCTAATGTGGTTGTTGAGAATGTTGTAGAGATTGAACCATTAGGTGAAGACATGGAGAGACTATCCTTGAAGGACTCACCCGCTCAAGAAGAAAAGCAAGAATCAATTGGTGATGTTCAAGAGGATAAAGAGGAAAGCACTCAACCGCTTCCTAAAGCTTGGAGATACGCTACAAATCATCCTAAGGAGCTCATCTTGGGTGATGCATCTAAAGGAGTCACAACGCGCTCCAAACTCCATAACCTATGTGGTAACTTTGCTTTCATTTCTCATTTTGAACCCAAAGGCATTCTCGAAGCCGAGACGGACCCATATTGGTTGCTTGCCATGCAAGAGGAACTCAATCAATTTGAGCGCAACCAAGTTTGGCACCTTGTTCCTAAGCCCCACGATAGACCAATAATTGGTACTAAGTGGATCTTTAGAAACAAGATGGATGAGTCCGGAAATGTCATTAGGAATAAAGCTAGGTTAGTGGCCCAAGGTTACACTCAAGTTGAGGGAATTGACTTTGAGGAGACCTTTGCACCCGTAGCACGGCTTGAAGCCATACGGATGACACTAGCTTTTGCATCTTTCAAAAATTTTAAACTTTTTCAAATGGATGTGAAAAGTGCATTTTTGAATGGTTTTATTAATGAAGAAGTTTATGTTTCTCAACCTTCCGGTTTTGTTGATCATGTTCATCCCGATTTTGTTTTTAAACTTGATAAAGCTTTGTATGGATTGAAACAAGCTCCAAGAGCTTGGTATGAAAGGATTTCTAGTTTTCTTATTTCAAATAATTTTATTAAAGGCAAAGTAGACACAACTCTCTTTACTAAGCATGTTGATAATGACATTTTAATTGTGCAAATTTATGTTGATGATATAATCTTTGGTTCTACTAATGAGCTTTTATGCAAGGATTTTGAAAAGGTCATGCAACTTGAATTTGAAATGTCTTCAATGGGTGAGCTCAATTTCTTCCTTGGACTCCAAATCAAGCAATTGCAAAACGGAACGTTCATAAGTCAAGCCAAGTACGCAAAGGAACTCGTAAAGAAGTTTGGACTTGAAGGCTCAAAGACTTGCAACACTCCCATGGCAACTACAACCAAGCTTGATAAAGATGACCAAGGTAAAAATGTTGTTATTAAATTATATAGAAGCATGATAGGAAGTCTTTTATATTTAACGGCAAGTAGGCCGGATATCATGTTTAGTGTGTGTCTTTGTGCTAGATTTCAATCGTGTCCTAAAGAGTCCCATCTTATTGCGGTAAAACGCATTATTCGTTATATTAAGGGCACTATTGGGATGGGTCTATGGTATCCGAAAACCGGAGATTTCTCAATGATGAGTTATTCGAATGCCGACTATGCGGGTTGTAGAGTAGATAGAAAGAGTACTGGTGGGACATGTCAATTTCTTGGTAATTGTCTTGTTTCATGGTCCTCTAGGAAACAAAATTTCGTAGCACTCTCAACCGCCGAGGCGGAGTATGTTGCCGCGGGGGCTTGTTGTGCACAAGTCCTTTGGATGAAACATACTCTCCTTGATTTTGATTTGCTTTTTGATCATATAAAAATATTTTGTGATAATACTAGTACTATACACATGACTAAGAATGCAAATCAACATAGTAAGACCAAGCACATTGAGATTAGATATCACTTTCTTAGAGATCATTTTGAGAAAGGAGATATAGATATTGATTATGTTTCTACGGATTTACAACTAGCCGATATTTTCACTAAACCACTTGATTTTGCTAGATTTTCGTTTATTTGTGGAGAACTTATTGTTTGTGTTATTGAATAGACATGTTTTTCATAACCCTTTTTTGATGTATGACAAAAAGGGGAGAATAAGTTACATGGACAAAAATAAGTTCATTTGGTCTTGGTTCTATATGAATTTATTTGTTTTGGTTTTATAAATTTTGTGTTTTATAAGTTTGTGAATTCTTGTGTTTTATTGGTATTATTTTAATTGTTTCAATTGGTTTCAATTAGTATCAAGAGCATTTTTTTTGTTTTCAATAAATTCTTGTGTTTTTCATATAGCATAATTTGAGGGGGAGTTTTCTCCTCCCCTATATTTTTGTTTATAGCCTATTTGTTTTGTCATCATCAAAAAGGGGAGATTGTTGGCCCAAGAGGTTACACTCTCCAATTGTTTTGTGTTTTGATGATGACAAACCAAATAAGAGCTATTTGGTACTAATGAATTTGCTTAAGATAAGTTTCAGGATAAGTACCATGTTTGGAGGCCATTGCTTGCTATTGCAACAACTTCTAGGTTCATTAAGCTATGAAGGCATATTGCACATCAAAGAAGGATCATAGAAGAAGAAGGCTCTAGCAAGGATAGCATGGCTCAAAGACTTGAAGATTGCTCAAGAAGTCTTTAATTATTTTGTTTTTAGTTTTATAGTTTGTTAAAGAATAGTGGATAGGTTTGAAGCTCTATCACACACGTTTTTGCGCGCATACTTAATCCAAAATAATTTCTTATAATTTATACAAAAATATTTTGCATACAAGATTTTGCCTACAGATATATATTTATGTTTTATGGTAATCCCTGTTCAAAAGTATTTTTGTCAAAATCAAAATCCCTTTTAATTTTCTGTCCAAAACCTGGTTTTTTACCTGAGCCAGTCGACCAGACCTATGTCAGGTTTGGCCGGTCGACCGGCCCAGTCGACTGTAGTTCTGGGTGTACATGTATCAGTGTGCACGTTTTTGCGGTCGACCGCACGGTTCGACCGACTGTAACTCAGTCTGCTCTCAGATAGATTGGGTCGACCGGGCGGTCGACCGCTGGCCTGCAACGGTCATAATTTTGAACGTACGGTCGACCGGCCAGTCGACCGAACTATCCGTTGAACAGTAATGGGCAGTTTTTAATGAGCTGTTTTATTTTGTCTTTTTGTGTTTAAAATTAGTTTAAGGGATATATTTCAAACCTAATACTCTCTAATTAATCCTAATTATGTTTTATCCCTAAACCCTAGCCCTCTCCTATAAATAGGGGTGTTTGGGGAGAGATTGGTTACAACAATTAATTACAAGAGAAAAATTCCAAAAGTTTCCAAGTTTAAGGCTTTCAAAAGATCTTGGTTTTTGTGCTGAAATTCTCTCATTTTTCGAAGTGTTTTTCAAAAGAATTCTCTGATTTCATTTTCTTTTCTCCTTGCACACAAGAGCTTCATTCCTACTCATTGTTCTCTAAGGACCTTTTGTAAGGGAAGAGACTTTTGAAAGAGAGAGTTTGTGGTCTTTTGACTACTCAGAAATTGCTTGTACTTGAGATTGTGGAGTTGGGTACTCCGGTGTAATTGTGATTTCTTTGTGATAGTGGAAGTAGCTAGAATCCTTCTGGGGAAGGCGGGGAGTAGAGCTGGGTGCTCGAACCTCGATAACATATCCTTGTGTTTGCGTTTGGTTTACATTCTTGCACTCATTACTTGCTTATCATCATCATTGCTATATTTACTTGCTTTCATTCATCTTGTGAATCTTGTTGGGTGATTGTTGCATCTTAATTTTTTAATTTGTCCATTGATTAGCATTATCACCTATTCACCCCCCCTCTAGGTGATTTTCACTAGCAAGTGCCATCGGAACACCTGAACGCGGCCTACTCACGACCGCCGCATAATCCCTACTCACAAACATACAATTCAGGTTGGAGGAATCACCCAAATTTCTCTTGAGTCCAGAGCAATCCTCCTAGACCTAATTTCTCCAACAATTTTCACCATCCCAGTCCTCTACCAAATTTTCCCAGTCAAGCTCCATCTTCCTCCTCTCAAAGTTCACAATGGAAAAAAAATTCAGTAAGTTGGAGGAGAGCATGGAAGCTTTTATGAAGTCCCAAATCGCTTTTATGTAAAATTAGGGACAAACGCTGAACAACCATTCACAAGATATATCGAGATTGGAAATGCAGATGAGCCAATTAGCTAGCTCCCTAAGTGAAAGACCAAAGGGTACTTTACCTAGTCAGCTGCTAGTTTACCCAAAAAACTCCAATCAAGCATATGAAATTCAGGATCCGTCAATCAACCAGTGCAATGTTGTTCACACACTTCAATCTGGAAAGAAGGTAGACAACCAGGTCTACCAACAGAAAGATCCAGTCCATACTGATCCTACTCCATCCTCCACCTCTGCTAGTTCCTCCTAATCTGCTCCTCATACATCTGACGAGGACAAAGCTGCTGAACAAGTTCATAAGCCTGTAGCACCCTTTCCCAATAGGCTTAGGAACAACAATAAGAATATGCATATAGAAAAGATGCTTGAGATGTTTAACCAGGTCAAACTGAATGTGCCTCTTCTTGACGCTATCCAACAAGTCCCAGGTTATGCCAAAATTCTTAAGGATATGTGTACGAAGAAGAGAAAGACAAATATGCCCAAGAAGTGTTCTTGGCAACCAATATAAGCGAAATTCTGTCTGGTCCCATTCTGGTAAAATACAAGGATCCCGGATGTCCCACAATTTCTACACCATAGGACAAATAGAAATTAGCCGAGCACTCCTTAATCTGGGAGCAAGTATCAACTTGCTACCTCTTTCAGTATACCAGCAACTTGGGTTGGGCGAGCTAAGTCCAACTCGAGTCACCATTCAGCTAGCTGATCGATCTGTGAAAATCCCGAAAGGGAAATCACAGATGTCCTTATCCGGGTCGGGAATTTCATCTACCCCGTTGACTTCATTGAGACCAAACCTGTGTCCAATCTGAGGTCTCAAACTCTAGTCATCTTAGGACGCCCATTCCTTACTATAGCCAAGGCCATAATCAATTGTAGGAACGGGTCCATGTGATTGATCTTTGGAGACATAACGAAGGAAGTCAATATCTCCAATCTTGGAAGATAACCAAGGGATGTCAATGATCAGACGTTTGAGATCAATTCCATTGAAAATCTGACCAGTGAGGATGAGGAAAGCATGGAGATGGACACAGAGGCAGAGTTTGATCTGGAATCTGAGGATTTAATCTTGACCAGGTCGTGGATTCGGCAGTGGACTGGGTGTCAAGCCCAAGTGTACCTCATCGTAGGATTGAAAGTCCAGAGATTGCTCGCAATGAAGCAACACATTCGCTAGAGCTAAAAGCCTTACCTGCACACCTCAAGTACGCCTACCTGGGCAGAAAAGAAACTCTGCCAGTCATCATAGCATCCCACGTGACTGAGCAACAGAGGACGGCTTATATCTATTCTAAAGAGACATAGGGAAGCCACTAGATGGACGATGAAGGATATCAAAGGGATAAGTCCATCCATAGTGCAACAGAGAATCCATTTAACTGATGAAGTAACCCCCAGGAGGGACCCACAACGCAGGCTTAACCCACTCATGCAAGAGGTAGTTAAAGCGGAAATTTTGAAACCACTAGACAATGAGATCATTTATCTCATTTCTGATAGCCAATGGGTTAGCCCTGTTCATGCGATCCCGAAGAAAGCTGGTTTTACGGTGGTTGAAAATGAACACAAAGAGTTGGTACAAACAAGACTGCCTACCAAGGTTCGTGTTTATATCGACTATAGAAAGTTGAATGCAGCCACCCATAAAGATCACTTCCCGCTACCCTTTATCGACCAAATGCTTGAACGCTTGGCTGGCCATGAGTACTATTGCTTCTTAGATGGGTACTCGGGATACAATCAAATCCTCATTGCTGCAGAACACCATGAAAAGATCACGTTCACCTGCCCGTTCGGAACCTTTGCTTACCGACGCATGCCCTTTGGATTGTGCAATGCTCCCGCAACATTCCAACGATGCATGCTTAGTCTTTTCTCCGACATGGTCGAACGTTTTCTTGAGATTTTTATGGATGACTTCTCCAACTAGGGAGATTCATTTGATCAATGTCATCATCACCTAGAGTTAGTTCTGCAAAGATGCAAGGAGAAGAATCTAACTCTAACTTGGGAGAAATGTCACTTCATGGTGAGACATGGGATTGTCTTAGGCCATGAGATTTCTAGGAGAGGCATTGAAGTGGACAAGGCTAAAGTAGAAGTGATTGCTAAGCTTCCTCCACCCAAAAGCATCAAGGATATTAGATCCTTTCTAGGGCATGTTGGGTTCTACCGACAGTTCATTAAGGATTTTAACAAAATCGCTAGGCCCTTAACCAACCTGCTCGCTAAGGACGTGCCCTTTGATTTTAACGATGAATGTTTCAAGTCATGGGGGAAGCTTAAGCAAGAACTTATTTCTGCGCCTATTATTTCTTCTCCTAATTGGGCCCAACCGTTTGAAATCATGTGTGATGCCTCTGATTTTGCTATTGGCGCTGTTCTAGGACAGCGCATCAACAATAGGTAGCACGTGATTTACTACTCGAGTAGGACCTTGAATGACGCCCAACAGAATTATACAATGACTGAGAAGGAATTCTCGGCCATTGTCTTTGCTTAGAGAAATTCCGGCCCTACTTGTTAGGCTCGAAGACGGTGATTTTTACGGATCACTCAGCACTGAAATACCTCATTACCAAGAAGGAAGCAAAAGCCCGATTAATTCGGTGGATCCTTTTGCTTCAAGAATTTGACCAGAAAATTCGGGATAAACGAGGTATAGAAAATGTGGTTGCAAATCATTTGTCACGATTCCAAACGCACCGATCATACAAGCTCCGATTAATGAGGATTTCCCAGACGAGCACATCCTGGCCATTCTTAAGGAACCCTGGTATGCAGACATTGTTAATTACCTAGCCACGGAACAATTACCCGCTGATTGTGTTGGCCCAAAAGGTTACACTCTCCATTTTGTTTAGAGTTTTGATGATAACAAAACAAATAAGAGCTATTTGGTACTAATAAGTTTGTTCAAGATAAGTTTCAGGTTTGTACCATGTTTGGAGGCCATTGCTTAGCTTTTGCAAGAATTTCTAGGTTCATGGAGCAAATAAGGCATATGGCACACCAAGGAAGGAACATAGAAGAGAAGGCTCTAGCAAGGCATTGCATGGCTTAAGACTTCAAGATTGCTCAAGAGATTTCATTAGTTTGGTTCTAGCTTTATAGTTTTGTTAAAGAATAGTGATTAGGATTGAAGCTCTATATTCCACACACACGTTTTTGCGCACATGCCTTTTCTAGAAATATTTCCTATAAATATATACAAAATAATTTAATACAAAACTTTTTGATTACAAACTCAATTTTATGTTCTATATATATCTCTAATCAAAAATATTTTATTAGATATCAAAATCTCCTTAAAATTTTGTTTCAGTTTCTGCTTTTGGCCTGAGCCGGCGACCGACCGGTCGACCAACACTAAGTCAGGTCAGGCCGGTCGACCGACCCAGTCGACTGGAGTTCTGGCAGTTTTTAAGTATCCGTGTGCATGTTTACCGGTCGACCGGGCGGTCGACTGAAGCCCTTCGGTCGACCGGGCGGCTGGCCGACTGAAGTGGTGCTACTCTCTGTTTGTTTCGGTCGACCGGGCGGTCGACCGAGAGCCTGCAACGGCTCTTTTGTTTGAATCCCGGTCGACCGGGCCGGTCGACCGAGATAACCGTTTCAGCCATAACGGCTAGCTTTTTAAACACGTTTTAAATTTGTCTTTTTCTTCTCTAAACATGTTTAAATGGTATTTTCTGGGTCTAATACTTCCTAATTAGCATTATATGGGTTTACTCTTTAATCCCTAGCCCTCTCCTATAAATAGGGGTGATTAGGGAGAGGTTTTCACAACAAGCATTTACAAAAAGTTTCAAAGCTTTCAAAAGCTTTCAAGAGAGTTTGGTCCTTGGTTTTTGTGCTGAAGAATCTCTCATCACTGAAGGTTTATTCTCTAAACTCTCTGAATTTCATTTGCTTTTTCCACTTACAATATTTGAGCTTCAAATTCTAACCATTATTCTACAGGATTTTTGTAAGGGGAAAAAGGCTTTTGCAAAAGAAAGTTTGTGGTCTTTTGATCACCAAGAGAGAACTTGTATTCGAGATTGTGGAGTTGGGTGCTCCGGTGTAATTGTAATTCTTTGTGAAGTTATAGTGGTTAGAAATCCTTCTGGGTGAAGGCGGGGACGTAGAGCTGGGTGCTCGAACCTCGAAAAAATTCTCGGTGTTTGCGTTTGGTTTACTTACTCTTGCACTATATTCTTGCTTTAATTACTTGCTCATAGTTTTATTATTTGCTCCACATATTCTTTGCAACATTATACTTGCTCTTCATTTTCATTGCTATATTCACTTGTTGCATATTCATATTGTCAATCATATACTCATACAACGAGATTGCATTGCGCGCCACCAACTCATATATAGAGGAATCAAGGAGGAAGGAGTTAAGAGCCCTTCACGGGATATTCGGCTTCTAGTCTTGTTTTGGGTTGATTGTTGCATCATAAATTTTAATTGTGCATTGATTAGCATTATCACCTATTCACCCCCCTCTAGGTGATTTTCAATTTGTATCAGAGCTTGGACTCTAGGTTGGCTTTACATCCTTAGAGAGATCCTTAAAATTTGCTAATCAACATTTGCATTCTTTCATTCATACACTAGTAAACATGGCCGACAACATCAAAACCCCTCTAAATTTGATGGACTTAATTTCCCTATTTGGAAGGTTAGGATGATATTTCTTACAATCTTTAGGTAGCTTAGTTGCAAAATCCTTGACCAAGCCTTATGTTATACCCGATAGTGAGGAAAGCACTGGTCCAACTTTACCTTTAGAGAATATGAGGCTAACTCCATGGCCCAAAATTCCCTCCTAACCGCCTTGAATGAGGATGACCTTACACGGGTAATACATTGCCAATCCGCCTAGAGATTTGGCAACATTTGTTGGTCACTCACGAGGGGACATCACAAATAAAGAGAGCTAAGATAGATCTCTTGAGGTCCCAATATGAAAGCTTTAAAATGATTGATGATGAATCTATAGATTGCATGATTTGAATCTATAGATTGCATGATTACAAGGTTTACTAAAATTACCAATGCTCTTTCCTCTTTAGTGAAAATCACCTAGAGGGGGGGTGAATAGGTGATATAGCTAATCTATTGAACTAAATGCGGAATTTAAAAACTTAAGCAATACACTCAAGTGTGATCAACAAATGATACACACACAACCAAGCCAAGCAAATATGAATGCACAATATGAATAGTTGCAAGGCACAAAGTAAAGAGAGAGATAGAGAGAGTCAATGGATCAAGCGCAAAAAACAAGATATGTTTCGAGGTTCGAGCACCCAGCTCTACATCCCCGCCTTCGACACAAGAAGGATTTCTAATCCACTAGCTAGTCCACAAAGAACTCTCACAAGGAGTACCCAACTCCTCTCTTTACAACCACAACCTCCTCCTTGAGGCAAGCTCCAATCCAAAAAAACAATCACCTCACAACTTGAGAGATTAGCACTAAGCCAAGCAAGGATCACCTCACAACTTGAGGGATACAAACCACTTGCACAAACACCCTCCTCAACCCAAGAGGGAAAAGCACAAAGCAAAGTAAATAGAGGGTTTACAACTTGGTGGTTCAACAATCAACCACAAAACAATTTCTCTCCCACACAAAGATCCTATAGAAGAGATAGTAGATTTTAGCTCAAGTGTGGAGAAAACCAATGGAATGGAAATCAAAATCACAAAGAAAAATCCTTGGGAAAAACTGAAACCAAGATATAGATGTTGAATCAAAACTCTTTTCCCAAAAACCCTTTTCTTTGATTTTCAAACCCTAGCAAAAACTCCAAATAGATTGTTCAATATGAGTTCAAAAACTTCTTTTGATTACTGTGAAAAAACCAGAGAGTAGGGAAAAATTCGCACAAAAAATCTTAGAGAAAAACTCTCACAAATGGGGTATTTATAGACCCCAGAAAAAATATAGCCGTTGGCAGCAGAAATACACTGCCGGTCGACCGGTCCGGTCGACCGTCCAACGGTCAAATTCTGCCCGTTGGCAGCTACCAGTCGACCGCCCCGGTCGACCCAAACAAACAGAGAGCTCTGCTCTCAGACCCGGTCGACCCTGACGGTCGACCGTCCAAACGTGCACAGATCTGTGCACGTCGGTCGACCGACCCGGTCGACCGACTTCATCCCAAGTCGACTTGTCAGAAGACTAGTCGACTGGTTGAAGCCTGGAACAAAAAACTGGGTCAGAAAAACAGTTTAAAAATATTGTTAAAAATCTTTTAACACTCCTAAAAATCACCAAAAATAGTTTTATCATTTTGCATTGATATATAAACATGTGGTAAAAAGTTTAGCTCAAATATCAATCAATATGAACTATTTTTGTGTCTTATCATTTTTACAAAAACCAAAAAACTGTATTTCTAAAACTTGGATTTTGAATAGAAAATACGTTTTGTCCAAAACTCTTCTAAATACAAAAACATGATATTTAAACACTTTGAAGCATAATGCATATGGATAGAAATCCAATATACATGAAACATATATTTATCATAGTTTTTGTTCTTTAATTCCAAAATTATGTTTTGTTAAAACACAAAACCTAAAACACATGAAATAGGTATATCAAAGTAAGTTTGTCTAAGAGTTGAAGTATGCATGTATATAGAACAAATCTAATATACATTAAACCATGTAAACTTGTTTTGATATAAAATCTATTCATGCAAACAAAGATCGGTTAAACCAAAAAACCGAAAACCAAAAACATGAAACGTGTGTGTTGTGAACTTGAGCATATCATACTATTCTAATCTTTACAATTTGGATCTAAACACAAATCTAAACTATGGTACCGATGTCTCTTGTAGAGCGCAATCTCCAAGCCGACTCGATCCAAAACTCTTTGATCCACCGAGCAAGTGCTATATATGATTTTTGACGCTCGGGCTCTTGAATCAACATGTGAAAGATGTGTAGAAGCTTTCACCAACTAATATCTTGATTAATGATCTGAAACTTAAACATCTCAAGATAATTAGTACACATAACTACATGAGTAATCATCATCAAAACTAGAGTGGAAGGCCTTTGGGCCAACAATCTCCCCTTTTTGATGATGACAAAACTCATGGAGTTATATATGCATGGATTAAAGTTAAGCTTCAAAGAAGCTCCCCCTTAACTCATGCATAGGATAAACAACTAATAAATGGCTCTAGATACCAATGAAATTATAAAACATGAAACATGCATAGATATGCATAATACAATAAATGGCTCTAGAAACCAATGGAAGATACCAATGAAATTTTCAAAAACAAATAAACATGCTCTTGATACCAATTAAACTAAACAAATAAAGATGCTCTTGATAAACAAATAAACATGTTCTAGATACCAATTAACAAAAACAAATAAAACATGCTCTTGATACCAATTAAACTAAACAAATAAACATGCTCTTGATATCAATTAAACTCAATATATGCAAAACAAAACTAATGATCTCTTATACAAGCTCTTGATATCAAAACTAAACATGTTCTTTAAATAATGCTTTGGATACCAATTGAACTTAATATAAAAACACATAAAACATGCATACAACAAACATGCATATAAACTCAAATTCTTCTCCCCCTTTTTGTCAATCATCAACAAAGGGGTTAAAAACAAAACTAATAAAAATATATACCCATTAAAAGAAATTCTTCTTCCCCTTATTTACAAAACTAATAAAAACATATTCTTTTTATATTCAAAACAAGGAATCAATCAAGGGATGCTCTCCCCCTTTTGTCTAAACTCAAATATATTACCAATTAAAAATGTGTCAATGAAGTGCATTTTGATACCAATTAAAAAATGAGACTATACCAATTGAAAACAAAAAATCTTGATACCAATTGATAATTAAGCAAACAACATACCAATTGTAAATAAACAATCTTGATATCAATTGAAATTTAAACATAACAATTTTGAATTTCTAAACATAAATGTTGATACCAATTGAAATTAAACATAGATCTTAATACCAATTGAAATTATTATTTTTAAGTATATAAACAAATTTGATTTTGATAACAATTGAAAATATTGCCAATTGAAATAATTTATCTCTAAATACCAATGAAAACTATGATAAGGCTCGAATTAAGATACAATTGAAAACTAAATCAATTGAAACAAAGTTGAAACTCAAGCTTATCATAATAAATAAGATTTGTGCTTAAAGATATAGGGATATAGTAAGCACAAATAAAACATATATATGTATGAAAATTAGATACCAATTGAAATTGATATTCTTTGAAATGCAAGCATACATATATGAAAATATATGAGTATACAAGAAATGTCTAGATTGATACCAATTGAAAGAATTCAATGATACCCATTGAAACAACAATAAGATCAAGTGTATACATCATATTCCTACCACCCATTCATGTTCAAGTTTACTATGATTTCACTATAAAGCACACATGAGCATGATCTCCCATCCAACCACCCGTGAAGGTAGGGGTTTTCAAAAATAGGTTTACAAATATAGTATGTTTGAAAACTGCTACCAAGGAAGAATATCATAACTAGTTATATGAATCAACTAGTACGAGATCTTTCAAACAAGGAATAAACAAAAAAAAATTCATGAAGACACATGTAAATCACATGGCATTAAAACACTCAAAATCCATATAGCACAATTTGTACTCATGAAAACTAAGTCATGAGAAAACATTAAATAAGGTGAGTGTACAAGTGTTGTGAGAAACATATCAACATGAAAATGGACAATCAAGCTCAATATTGAAAACATGAAATTCATCTCAGATGTGAAATCACCAATTGAAATCATCTTAAAAACATGAAATTTATCATAAATGTGAAATCACCATAGCAAACATGAAATTCATCCAAACGATTTAAACTTCAAAGCATATGTATGTCATGTACAAACTAAAGTATACATACATATCCTAAACACAATGAGTCCACAAAAGTATATGCATGAAGGCACGTGGCTCAAGGATGTACATGTATAAATGATAGTTTGGACAAGATGGACATATACATGAAGTTAAAACAAAATATGTAAAAATGATGAAATCAAGTCAAATGTAAGAATCATCAAAACTAGACTATACTAGTACATCAAGTGAATACAAATGAGCATTCAAGCACAAACATATATAAAAGTCTATTTGTAGCTCACTAGTTGTACAAGTATAAATCCTAGTCTTAATGAAAACTATCATTCAAGCAAGTAGTCAAAACATGAAGCATAAAACGGGTCAACAATCAACATGATCATAATAATCAAAAACATGAATTATTAAAACAAAAAGTCATAGTCAACCATAAGATTAGCATGACAAAGACATGTGCATTAGATCTATGATTAACATGATAGCTAAAACATAAAGAGAACATAAAATATGGGTCCATACAAAACATGGGTGTCTCAACAACTAATCATGTAAAGCATAAGTCTAATAAACATGGCAAATATCATACTAATCATGAAACTATAAAACATGAGTCATCAAAATAAAAACATCATAAACATCCATATGATTATTATGTATATGCATGTACATTAGATCTTGGGCATACATGATAGTACTAAATAAGGTGAGAACACAAAGATAAGATCCATATAAACATGGGTGTTCAAGTAAACTAAACATGTATAACACTAATCTAATCAACATGACATAAGCATAATGAACAATAAAAACGAGACATGCTATGAAAAGATGAACATGAAAAGCATGCAAATTAAAAATGAGAGTTAGAGAATGATACCAAAACCGATGAAGGTGCATCTCTAGTTCTCCAAACCACGGTGGTCCTCCCACCAAATCTCCTTGAGAGTGAAGCATCCAAATGGTTCTCTTTTAAGCTTAGAACGCATCCACCTCAAGGAAACCAATACTCTCACGTGATGCGAGAGCTCCCACCTACATCAAAAGTCAAGGAGGTAGTTTTTAGTACCCATTTTCTTTTGGGTCCATGGGGGTTAGTATCTTTTCTAACCCAAACAAGATTAGTTGCTAAATTTTCATGATAAATACGATCATAACAAAATCTAGCAAGATGGCCTTTTCGGCCACAATGTGTACATGTGTACACATGAGCATACATGTTATGGTTGTGTCCGTGATGAGCATGTGTATGCCGTGTAGGGTGTGCATGCAAAGATGGACCTTGTTTCTTGCGAACCAAGGTTTCCAAACGTGAATGATTCAAAGCACATTGGCTCAAAGTGGAGCCCAAACAATCAATACTTTTCTTCAAAACACTTATGTCATTTTCAATGCTTGAAGATAAAGTGGAGCATGCAATAGGTGTGCAAGAAGTAGAAGCTACACTAGCATGGCACACATGAGAATCAATATCAATTTTCAAAGATTCATTTTTCTTTAAAACCAAATCCAACTCTTTTGTAATTGAATCATTTTATTTCTCAAAGAAAGGTTATCTTTAAAAGTAAAATCCAATTTTGAAGATAAAATCTCATTGTTCTTCACAACATCATCACAATCATTTTTGCTTTTCAAAACTTCAATCTCATTAAGGGCAAGGTCTAGTTGAGATCTTAGTGAGTCACGTTCACTAGTGATCTCTTCCTTTTCTTGCAAAACCAATTCAAAATTAGAACACAAATCCTTTAATTCATTTTTCAAAACAAGATTATCCTCTTTCAAAAGATTGTGTTTTTTCAAGAAATTTTCAAGCTTTTGAGCAAGTTCCAAATTTAAAGATTGAACTTCTAACATCCATAGCAATAAGAACTAGAGCTATCATCTAATTGAGTGTCCGATTGTACCTCAAGGGAGTTATTCCCTTTGACCATGAAGCAATGCTCTTCGACTTTTCTCTCTTAGATCTCCTCATCTTGTTGATAATCCTTGGAAGCTCGGGAGACGTCAATAAGCTCCAAACTGCAAAAGCCGAGTCATAACGATCAAACACCGGTAAAAGATGTTCATTAAGAGATACTCTAAGTGCTCTAAGTGCTAATGCATTAGCTTTTTGTGTTTACTACTATAAGGGAATGATTCTTGAGTGGAGGCTTGATAAACTAGATGTCCTAGGCTTTTTAAATGTCTACTCATATTGGCCTTCCAAGCATCAAGTCTAATATGGTCAAACATAGGAGGGTATCCATGAGTGCAAACTAAATGAGTGCAAATGAAAATGCAAATGAAGATTAGCAAACCAAGATCTCACTCCTAGGTGGTTAAACCTAAATATCAGGAGCGTAGGCTCTGATACCAATTGAAAATCACCTAGAGAGGGGGTGAATAGGTGATATAGCTAATCTATTGAACTAAATGCGGAATTTAAAAACTTAATGCAATACACTCAAGTGTGATCAACAAATGATGCACACACAACCAAGCCAAGCAAATATGAATGCACAATATGAATAGTTGCAAGGCACAAAGTAAAGAGAGAGATAGAGAGAGTCAATGGATCAAGCGCAAACAACAAGAGATATGTTCGAGGTTCGAGCACCCAGCTCTACATCCCCGCCTTCGACACACGAAGGATTTCTAATCCACTAGCTAGTCCACAAAGAACTCTCACAAGGAGTACCCAACTCCTCTCTTTACAACCACAACTCTCTCCTTGAGGCAAGCTCCAATCCAACAAAACAATCACCTCACAACTTGAGGGATTAGCACTAAGCCAAGCTAGGATCACCACACAACTTGAGGGATACAAACCACTTGCACAAACACCCTTCTCAACCAAGAGGGAAAAGCACAAAGCAAAGTAAATAGAGGGTTTACAACTTGGTGGTTCAACAATCAACCACAAACAATTTCTTCTCCCACACAAAGATCCTATAGAAGAGATAATAGATTTAGCTCAAGTGTGGAGAAAACCAATGGAATGGAAATCAAAATCACAAAGAAAAATCCTTAGGAAAAACTGAAACCAAGATATAGATGTTGAATCAAAACTCTTTTCCCAAAAACCTTTTTCTTTGATTTTCCAAACCCTAGCAGAAACTCCAAATAGATTGTTCAATATGAGTCCAAAAACTTCTTTGATTGCTGTGAAAACACCAGAGAGTAGGGAAAAATTCGCACAAAAAATCTTAGAGAAAAACTCTCACAAATGGGGTATTTATAGACCCCAGAAAAATATAGCCGTTGGCAGCAGAAATACACTGCCGGTCGACCGGTCCGGTCGACGTCCAACGGTCAAATTCTGCCCGTTGGCAGCTACCGGTCGACCGCCCCGGTCGACCCAAACAAACAGAGAGCTCTGCTCTCAGACCGGTCGACCTGACGGTCGAACGTCCAAACATGCACAGATCTGTGCACGTCGGTCGACCGACCCGGTCGACCGACTTCATCCCAAGTTGACTTTCAGAAGACTAGTCGACTGGTTGAAGCCTGGAACAGAAAACTGGGTCAGAAAAATAGTTTAAAAATATTGTTAAAAATTTTTTAACACTCCTAAAAATAACCAAAAATAGTTTTATCATTTTGCATTGATATATAAACATGTGGTAAAAAGTTTAGCTCAAATATCAATCAATATGAACTTTTTGTGTCTTATCATTTTTACCAAAAAACCAAAAACTGTATTTTCTAAAACTTGGATTTTGAATAGAAAATACGTTTTGTCCAAAACTCTTCTAAATACAAAAACATGATATTTAAACACTTTGAAGCATGATGCATATGGATAGAAATCCAATATACATGAAACATATATTTATCATAGTTTTTGTTCTTAATTCCAAAATTATGTTTGTTAAAACACAAAACCTAAAACACATGAAATAGGTATATCAAAGTAAGTTTGTCTAAGAGTTGAAGCATGTATGTATATAGAACAAATCTAATATACATTAAATCATGTAAACTTGTTTTGATATAAAATCTATTCATGCAAACAAAGATCGGTTAAACCAAAAACCGAAAATTAAAAACATGAAACGTGTGTGTTGTGAACTTGAGCATATCATACTATTCTAATCTTTACAATTTGGATCTAAACACAAATCTAAACTATGGTACCGATGTCTTCTTGTAGAGCGCAATCTCCAAGCCGACTCGATCCAAAACTCTTTGATCCACGAGCAAGTGCTATATATGATTTTTGACGCTCGGGCTCTGAATCAACATGTGAAAGATGTGTAGAAGCTTTCACCAACTAATATCTTGATAATGATCTGAAACTTAAACATCTCAAGATAATTAGTACACATAACTACATGAGTTAATCATCATCAAAACTAGAGTGGAAGGCCTTTGGGCCAACATTTAGGTGATGATATTAGCAATGACCAAAAGGTGCGAAAAGTGATTCGGGCTCTTCCTTCATCATGGGAGATAAAGGCCACCACCTTGAAAAGAATTGAATGACAAGGATGAAATGGATCTCATAAGTTCATTGAAACTTGAAGACTCATGAGATGGAAAAGAAGGAAGAGAAGAAGCTGCTCCTCAAAAGAAAGAAATCCATACCCTTCAAGTCTTCCTCCACTCTTGATGACGAAGAAGAAGAAGAAGAAGAAGAAGATGAGGGTGCTCTCCCTTCTTGTGCGAAACGTGAAGAGAATATACGTAAGAACAAACTCAACTTTAGAAGGAAGTTTGAAGGAAAGGAGGAGAGAAGAATCATTTGCTACAATTGCCAAAAGCCCGGGCACATCATGGCGGATTGCCCGAATTCAAGAAGAAGATGACTTCCTCCTCAACCAAAGAAGCCGGTCGAAAAGAAAGCCTACAAAGCCACATGGGATTCGGAAAGCGAATCCGAAGACGAGGTGGACACGGCGAACATGTTTTATGGCAAACACACCATAGGTAACCCCACAACCTCTTGATGAAGAAGATGAATTAAGTAAAGAAGTTCATGTTACATGCTTTTGTTGAACTCTCGGAAATCTATAATAATAAGAAGATTGAATGTTCTAAATTGGAAAAGGAAGTTGCTTTTCTTAAAAATCAACTGCTATTGTTTCTAGAGAAAAAGATGAAATTCTTCCAATCTCATTTTTACTCAAAAGAATTTAGTGCTTACAAAGTTGCTTGTAAAGAAAAATTTTCTAAGATTGATGAAAAGAAATTTCTTCTTAAAAACTAGAATGTTAATTTTGAAAAGGTTTGAAGGATTGTTCTTTTAATACTAAGAAACTTGAAGAAATGTTTTCTAAAAAGCACACTTCTCATGCTAAAGATTCTCATGTTAAGATTCCTCATGTTCACACTTCACACAACACTCATGCTAAATCCACACATGCTCACAAGTCTCACACTCACTATGCTTTTAAATATGGTAGAGTGTAAGATGTACTTATTGTGGAAGAATGGACATTTGCTAAGTTTTGTTATGACCAA